>CM025248.1:9483983-9515515 GCA_013677275.1 Gossypium schwendimanii
GCAAACATGTATAATCATGTACTCATTTTGGTCAAAATGATCAACTAACTTCCAACTAGATTTGCATCAACTCATGCCATTTAGTTTACTTACCAAAAATTCTAAATTGGTACCAAATATGCCATTCTAAACTAGCACTAAATCACCACATAAGTCATGTATACTATAGTACCAAATCACCAAAAATTCATCATATCATAAAACACATTTAACTATCATTTTACCTTTCATTATTCAATCACCAAAACAAGCAACACATCAACCATGTTAATGCTACTTATATACATACAAAAATATGTCAATACACAAGCCAAATCAAATGGCCATATTCACAACAAAACATATAGGCCAACATTAGCTAAAATACCTATACATGTCATTATAACCAAAATTTAAACAACTAAAAGGACCAAAAGAGCCGATGGATAGTGTGATATAGCTCTGACAAGCTTCCAACCTGAACGAGCTTCCGATTCACTATAAAACACGGAAAATAACACAGAGTAAGCATTTAAGCTTAGTAAGTTCGTATAATATAGAATTTAAATTACCATTTAGTCATATAATAGGTAAGTAAACAAGCATATCCCCATACAATTTGGCCAAATGCCTAAACACATATACACCAACCATGTTAGCCATGTAATTACATATATAAGCCAATAAACATGGATGGATACATCAATTGATCAAATCCCAAATACATACATCAACCAATTCAAGTTTCCATATACCATGTAACAACATTTCCATATAATCCATGTGTATATCTGTAATAGTCAGTCTCGAAGTCTTATCATTTCGTATCGGAACATTACCCGTTGAACCTTTTAGAATACCGTTGGATACCCGGGATAGCTCACAGTGTGCTAACTCATATAACTGTAATTCATCAATTCATGTGCATGTATGCTTATACAAGCTGTGAATCGGTATGCTCACTCGAGCTGTAGATCGGTATGCTCTCACCAACTATAAATCAGTATGCTCACACGAGATGTGGGTCAGAACGTAGCAACGCGATGCTGCTCACATGAGCTATGGAGTATCTGCAACAAATGCAAGACCTCAGCCATCGGTAGGACGTTTAGGACTTGTATTCAAATCTTGTAACCATAATGACATGTCATTTGTATCCTACGGATTCCTAAGGTTCAAACAGGACTTGGTATTTGTCGAACTTCACTGGATATGCAACAGTGTATATTTATAACAATTTACCATTCATAAATAATTCAATATAAAACATATAAACACAATTTAATCACACGACCTTACTTAGACGAGTATACATATATTCGAAGGTGATTTTCTCTTTACCTCGATCTAAAGTCGTACGAGGTTTGTCTCGATCTATATGGATAATTTTAACTCAATTTAATAAATAACTCATTCAATTTAGCCCAAAATCGTATTTTGGCAAAACTACTATTTTTCCCCTATACTTTTAATTTATTTACAAATTAGTCCTTAGGCTTAGAAAATGAACTTCATACAATTTTACCCCTACCCAAGCTTAGCCAAATATCCTATACACTTATAGCAGACCACACATATAACTAATTCACAAATTATACCATGAATTTTTCACATTTTTTCAATTTTACCCTAATTGATAATTTCATCAAAAATCCCTTTACAAAAGTTGTTTATCTAACAACAACCATCCATTTTCTATATCAAACATAAAAACTTATGTATATTCATCAATGGAAAAACCCTTATAGTTTAACAATTTCACAAATTAGTCCCTGGGCTAGCTAGATTAAGCTACAACAATCCCGAAAACATAGAAATAATTAAAAACGGGACAAAAATACATACCACACAAGCTAGGAAATAGTTGTTGAATGTAAAAGCTCTCAAATGGCTTTTCTTGCCCTAAAATTCAGTTGAAGATGGAGAAGAAAATATGATACCTTTCCTTTATTTTACTTAATTTATCATTATTAATTAATTTACTTTTATAACCTTTAAAACATTCAAAATTTACACAAATGCCAAGCCATCACATTCCACTATCAACATTAATGGTCTAATTTTCGTATAAGGGCTCATACTTTAAGGTTCTATAGCTATTTAATACTTTTAGCTACTAGAACTCAACTTTTGCACTTTACGCGATTTAGTCATTTTTATCAAATTGAGCATGTAAATAGTAAAATTTCTTAATGAAATTATTATACGGTAAATCTATCATGATGTAGGCAATAAAATAATAAAAAAATAAATCTTTTGACTTCAGACTTGTGGTCTCGAAACCACTGTTCCAATTTCACTGAAAACAGCTGTTACAACTTCCCCCTTAAAAGGGATTTTCGTCCTAGAAAATCTTACCAGAAAAGAGGTTCGGATATTGCTTTCTCAAAGCTTCCTCAGGTTCCCAAGTGGCTTCTTCTATTTCGTGTCGTTGCCAAAAAACCTTTACTAAAGCTATGTTCTTGTTTCTCAATTCTTTCAACTCTAGAGCCAAAATTTTGATTGGTTCCTCACTGTACGACATATCAGGTTCAATTTCAACATCCGTCGGGGAGATAACATGTGAAGGGTCAGATTGGTACCGTAGTAAAATAGACACGTGAAAGACATTATGAATATTTTTTAATTCTGACGATAAAGCTAATCGATATGCAACAGGTCCAATTCTTTCAATAATCTCATACGGCCCGATAAATCGCTGAGTCAGTTTTCCTTTCCGACCAAACCAAAGAACTTTCTTCTAGGGCAATAGTTTCAAGAATACTCTATCGCTGACTTGAGATTCTATGTCTTTACATTTAAGATCCACATATGATTTTTGTCGATCAGAAGCTACTTTCAAACTATCACAGATTACTTTTACTTTTTCTTCAGCCTCAAAAATCAAATCAACCTTGTGTATCTTTTTCTCATTGAGCTCAGTCCAATATAATGGAGTTCAAATTTACAACCATACAAAACTTCATACGATGCCATCTTTATGCTCGACTGAAAATTGTTATTATACACGACTTCATTCATCGGTAAATATTTCTCCTATTTGCCTTCAAACTCTAATACACAACAACGAAGCATATCTTTGAGAATCTGAATTACTTGTTCAGACTGACCATCGATCTAAGGATGAAATGAAGTGCTAAAATGCAACCGCGTACCTAGAGCTACCTATAACTTTCTCCAAAATCATGATGAAAACTGTGGATCTCTATCCGAAATAATGGAGACTGGCACTCCGTGAAATCTGACGATTTCAGAAACATATAAATCAGCCAATCTATCAAGGGAGAAATATGTAAGTACCAAAATAAAATGTACAAACTTCGTAAACCGATCAACAACAACAAAATGGTATCTTTCTTTCTCAGAGATAGGGGTAAACCCGATATGAAGTCCATAGTAACTCTATCCCATTTCCACTCCGGTATTATCACTGACTGTAATAATCCAGAAGGTACATGATGTTCAGCTTTAACTTGCTGACATATCAAATATCTAGAAACAAAGTCAGAAATCTCGCGTTTAATTCCCGGCCACTAATACATCTGTTTTAAATCACTGTATATCTTATTACTTCCCGGATGAACAGACAGGTTACCACTATAAGCTTCATTCAAGATTCTCTGAATAAGCTCTGGATTCTTCAGTACACCAATTCTACCTCTGAACAATAAGCAATTGTTGGGTCCTATCTGAAATTCTGAATCAGAAGTTGACTCACACTGGGCCCGTTTAGTTAGCAACTTGTCATCAAATTTTTGAGCTTCATAGATTTGCTGTAAAAAAATTGGTTTGGCTTTCACCTTAGCCAAAATTTAACCATCATCAGGTAATGCCAGTCGCATATTCATCACTCGCAGAGCAAACAATTACTTTTTACTCAAAGCATCAGCAACTACATTTGCTTTTCTCGGATGATAAATAATGATCAACTCATAATCTTTTAACAGTTCGAGCCATCTATGTTGTCTTAAATTCAAGTCTTTTTGCAACATTAAGTACTTTAAACACTTATGATCGGTAGAAATATGACATTTTTTGCCGAACAAATGATGTCGCCAAATTTTTAATGCAAACACAATCTCTACTAACTCTAGGTCATGAGTTAGATAGTTCTTTTCGTGCGACTTTAGCTATCTGGAAGCATAATCTATTACTTTGCCTTCCTGCATCAAAACATAGCCTGAACCATTTAAAGATGTATCACTGAAAATCACAAATTCTTTACCCGATTTAGGCTGAACTAAAATTGGTGCTCGGTCAACAGTGATTTCAACTAATTGAAACTTTGCTAACATTTTTCGGACCATTCTAATTTCACATCCTTTTGAAAGATTCATATCATCGGTGCAGCTATCATTGAGAACCCTTTGATGAATCTTCAGTAATAACTAGCTAATCCCAGAAAACTTCTAACTTCAGATACGTTTCTCGGTGGTTTCCAATCAAAAACTGTAGAAATTTTACTCAGATCCACTCTGATGCCTTCAGCCAATATATGTCCCAGAAAACTGGCTTCTCAAAGCTAAAACTCACATTTGCTAAATTTAACAAGCAATTTTTTTATCTCATAGAGTTTGCAACACCATCCTCAAATTTTCAGCATGCTTGGACTCGTCTCATGAATATATTAGAATGTCGTCATCAAATACCACAACAAATCTGTCTAAATACAGTTTGAAGATTCTGTTCATCAAATCCATAAATACTGCAGGTGCATTAGTTAAACCAAATGGCATCACAAGAAATTCATATTGTCCATACCTGGTTTTGAATGCAGTTTTCAGCACATCCGAATATTTCACTCATAGTTGATAATAGCCAGAACGAAAATCAATCTTTGAGAATACTGTGGCACCTTTCAATTGATCGAATAGATCATCAATTTGAGGCAGTGGATATTCATTCTTGATTGTAACCTTATTGAGCTGACGGTAGTCAATACACAATCTTAACGAATAGAATCGGTGCACCCAAAGGTGAAAAACTGGGTCGAGCAAAACCTCTATTTGTCAACTCTTGTAGTTGTTCCTTCAACTCTTTTAACTCTGTAAGAGTCATTCTCTAAGGTGCTATCGATATCGGTGATGTTCCCTGTACTAGTTCAATAGCAAATTCAACCTCTCTGATAGGTGGTAATCCAGGTAATTCCTCTAGAAACTCATCAGGATACTTGCAAACCACTGGCACTATTTGAAGTTTCGATTTAGATACTATGCAAGGTAAGCTTTGCAACCTTTCTCACATATTTCTATGCTGACATAGCCGAAATAACAATAGGCAACCCACTGAAACTATTTGATTCAATATGAAGCATCTCACCATTCTGACATTTAAATACAATAAGCTTTCATCTACAGTTAACAACAACTTCATGTAAAGTTAGTCAATCTATGCCCAAAATCACGTCAAATTCATCAAACGATAACAACATAAAATTAACCGAAAAACTGTGACCCGAGTCATCAAAGGATAATTCTTGCAAACTTTTTCAACTAGCACATACTGACCTCAGAAGTTTGACACTTTAACCACAAATTCAATGGACTCAACAGGTAAATTCTTACTAGATACTAGATTCGTGCAAACATATGAATGGGTGGATCTCGGATCAATCAAAGTAGTAACATTAGTATCAAAAATAGAGAAAGTACCGATAATAACATCTAGTGCGGAACCATCCTCTCGTGCGCATATAGCATAAGCCCTAGCTGGTGCTCATGCTTTGGATCTCACAGTAGAGTCTTTCTTCACACCACGGCTACAACTCACATTTCTAGGATTGCAAGGTGTTTTACCTCTCACAGCTGTGTTGCTCGACCTCGTAGTCTGCACTTTCTCTTTTTCAGATTTCTCTAGGCAATCACGAAGGTAATGCTCAAAGGAACCGCACCTGAAGCATGTCATTCTTCATTCGACATTCACCATAATGTGGTCTTTTATAGTGCTTGCACCCAGGCCAAGCATTTCTAACACCACCCACACTTGAACAGACATAGCCTGAGGTTTTGGATTGGAGCATCGGGTACCTCTGTCTCTATTAGAATATCTCGCAGAAGCTGTAGAACGGTTGTGATGTTCTTTAGATCTTTTTTATGCTGACTGATAAGACTTCCCAGTCGATCTCTTTCTCGAATCTCTAGCTTCAAATTCAGTATGTCTTTTCTCTTTACACAGTTCCTCGACCTTATGTGCTCAGTCAACTAATACAACGAATTCTTTGAGCTCAAGAATTCCAACTAGAAGCTTTCTGTCTTTGTTCAACCCTTTTTCAAAACTCTTACACATAGCAATCTCGATAGGAATACATTTTCGGGCATATTTGCTCAATCTAACAAATTCCCGCTCGTACTCTTATATAGACATACAGCCATGTTTGAGCTGTAGAAATTATTTACGTTTCTGATCCAAAAACCTCTGACTAATATATTTCTTTCGAAACTCAGTTTGAAAGAATTCCCAAGTGATCCACTCTCTTGACACTACTGAAATCAACTTGTTCCACCACTGGTAAGTCAAATCTTTCAATAAAGATATAGCACACTTGACACACTTGGTTGGTGAATAAGACCATTCGTCAAAAACTCTTATTGTATTCTCTAACCAGAATTCAGCTCTCTCGGGGTCATCTTTAGTAGTAGCTCAAAATTCTTCATCCCCGTATTTGCGGATCTTATCAACAGGTGGCTTACTAACTCGTATAGGTTTCGTACCTTGAGGAATAACGGGAACTGACTAGCGAGCAGGAGGGTATAGAGGTTGTTGAGCAGTCGGTTT
Source organism: Gossypium schwendimanii (assembly GCA_013677275.1). NCBI lineage: Eukaryota > Viridiplantae > Streptophyta > Magnoliopsida > Malvales > Malvaceae > Gossypium > Gossypium schwendimanii. The sequence continues at coordinate 9,490,737 of CM025248.1, forward strand.
CATTCGTACGAACTCAGTGAAGCATTCACTCATCATCTATAAGAAGGCTTTTTTAGCCTATCATCCACGGCCCTCAGATACGGGCCTTGTGTCATTTGATGCTACTCCGTGAGCGGAAGCTTGAGCGTTACTCTCTACTTTATCAGAGTCAGCTCGGTTGGATGTCATTGTTATATGAAAAATTCTTTAAAATAGTACAGAGATATCACACTATCACAGGCTATATAATGGCATGTATAGCTAGACTCGTACACACTAATGGCATGTTCAGTCCTAGAATCGACTAAATCGTAGCTCTAATATTTCTAGACTCCATACATGCTATGTTCAGTCCAAGACTCCAGTAAATGTAACACCTCTAGCCCGAATCCATCACCGAAATAGGGTTACAAAGTATTATCGTAGAAACAAGACATTTCAACATACATTTCATACATTATCACAAACGCATTATAAAATAATCATTCACGCACATATTGTCCCTTAATCAAGCCCTCCAGGCTCTACAATTTCTGTAGAAGAGATTCAAGACTAAATTGGAAACAATTTGGAAAGTTTAGGAAAAATTTAAAAAATTTACAAAATAGGGATCACACGACCGTGTGGCCTATGTGCCTCATACGGCTAAGACACGCCTGTGTCTCAGGTCGTGTAATAATCAAAATAGCCCCACATGTGCCAAGTCATGTGTTAGGCCGTATAACTCCCTGACTGCATGCAATAAAACCTACAGGGGACACACGACCGTGTCTCCAGGTCGTATGTCACACACAGCAGAGTTAAACACCCGTCTATCAAGCTTTGTGGACATCAATTTGCCCAAAATCAAGTCATTTCCAACCCAAAACCATGCATACACCTAAAGGCATTTTGTGCATATAATCAAAACATAAAAACCTTACCCTAAACATGCATATACTGACCAATTCAATAACCTCAAAATAATTAACCAATATGCCATTTCAAGGCACCTTACAAGCAACATCAAAACTTACCTACACATGCATATTTATTTACATTTTCATCATCAAACATAATCGAGCTTCTAATCAAACATGCTACAATTATGACCATTAACACTTCTATCACAAAACATACAACGTGATATAGTCACAATGACACAAACTAACAAAGCATCAAAAGTACCAACATAGTTAACTTACATAACGTATACATACCAATTCACTTTCAAACCATTTTCAAATACAATAACCTAGTTTAAATATGAACTAAAACATGTCACAAGTAACCATTTTCAAACTATCATTAACATGCCAAGTGAATCATATCAGCAAGCACCTTAAAGTAATCAACATCACAAAACATGGTAAGGTATCAAGGTGTACCAAACCAATATTGCTTTCCAAAGCTTACACGTACCAAAACATCATTAACACACGCACTATAGTACAATTACAAATCATCCTATACATGCCATTATAAACCTTATCCAAAATACTCAAAAAATACCGAATTGTCAAATGGATAGCGTAATAGATCTCTGATAAACTTCCAACCGATTGAGCTTTTGATAATTTGTAAAGTAAAGGAATTAATGCTTAATAAGCTCATTTAAACTTTAAACATAATGTTCCATTTCAATAATAAACTTTACAAAATTATGTAAACCTTTATTAATGTCATAGGATTAATAAAGCCCATATAACACCATCAAATTCTCAAGTTAGCATACTTGTTCATGATACATATGAAATTGACCATATATATATAAACATAACATTTAATTCATCATTGTTACCATACGATCATACTTCATTTCATTTGCTTACTTACCATTTCCAATACAATGAGTTTAATATAAGTCGATTCAAGCATCATCAAACTCACAAATTTTTAGATTCATTGACAATCATATAAACTCAATTATAACATAAATAGCTTTCATAGAATACATTAAATAAGCATCAACCTTTTCTTATAATTATGAACCTTTCCATTAAGTCACTTACCATTCCATTCCTTTTCTTACTCATTTCATTTGCATGGTACAAAGTATAAACATAAAAATCGACTATATGTGCTCCTCTCATCCACAATCTTAACCAGTGAATTGTAACATTCAATTCAAAACTCCAATATTTAACAAATCTATCAAAATCATGAAACAAGACACCTTACCGATATTTTCAATTTGATGAACGTCTTTGGATAGGAGTACATTAACAATCCAACCAAAACACACTAGATGCGCATAAGAGCCAATCCATCCGAACACACCAATGCTCATAAGAGCTAATCCCTCCGAAACACACCAGTGCTCATAAGAGCTAGTCCAATCGAAACACACTGAGACAAAGAGTATAACACGAGAGTTTGCAATAAATGATGAACCTTGATTTTCTCAGGAAATATATATACCATTCCATAACCATCTCCACTATAATCCCCATAACACACCAAATCACGATTGTACTCGCTCTCGCGTTCAATCCAATCCGAACATCAAATTCAATAACTTATCTTAAATAATCATTCATTATAAACAATTGAATATATATATTGTACAATGTTATACTATTCAACAATTCATATAAATGTTAAATTCTAAACCGTACAAACTTCTCTGGACTGGATTGTAGAATTGCAGAAGTTTAAGGACTATTCCTAAATTTTTCCTTTTCCATGAGTATCTATGGGATCTTGATCTAAAATATTAAATTTCTCAATTATCAGCTTACGTTTCACATTTCAATCCATTTTTCAATTATATCCTTTTATTTTTTTGAATTTTCACAATTACCCTAAACTTTTATAATTTTTACAATTTAGTCCCTTAATAAAAATTCATCAAATTAACCATTTTTCTTAAGTCAATATTCCATCCAAATATACTAGACCCTTAAAAAGTCTCTAATGAACATTAAATTCACTATCAAACCCTAAAATTTTAACATTTTCACAATTTAATCATAAAATCAAAATCTAACCAAAAATCACTTTACAAAATCATCAAACAACACAATCAAAGCTCCAAATGCATGATATTCATCAAAAACATTCAACATTCATCAATGGTAACTTCTAAAATTTTTAACAAATTCAAAAATAAAGGTACGAGCTAGCTGGACCTAGTTGCAACGATCTCAAAAACATAAAAATTACAAGAAAACCAGTTGATATTACCTACCATGCAAAGAAAACACCCAAAACTGAAGCCTCACTTCCTTGGCTACGGCTTTCAGTAATTGAAGAAGAAAATGAAAGTAATTTTTTATTCTTTAATTTTGTTTAATTTTGTTTAAATTTTTATTAATTTTCAAAATTGCCATCCAAAACACATTATTTTATCATTTCCCATTAAATTTTCGTCCCACTATACTAATTAGGGCATAATTGTTACTTAAGTCCTTCCTCCTTTATTAATTAAGCTATTTCATCACTTAAATGTTATAATTAGCATATTTTGCACTTCTTATAATTTAGTCATTTTTAATTAATTAACTATCTTAAAATTTCTTAACGAAACTTTAATACAAATTTAATAATATTCAGTAAATATTAATAAATATTTACGGCTCAATTTATAGAAATGAGGTCCCGATACCTCAGTTTCAAAAACCACTTAACTTTAGGGTCATACCACTTGAACCTAATTATTCTTTCAAATAGTATAAATTTCCAATTCAAAATTTATTTTAATACCATATTTGACTCGTAAATATTAAAGAATAATACTTAAAAACTCGCTCGTTGGATTTGTGACCCCGAAACCATTGTTTCTGACACAACAGAAAAATAGATTGTTACGTAAGTAATAATCTTCACTAAACTTTTTACCATACATACCCCATCTTGATAAACATACAAGTAACATGGGTCATATGCTGAGTTACTACCTAACCATCCATGATTGTAGTCATCAATCCCATATGTGTAACTGTAAGAATCATAAGGAGACTCATATCCTTGCCACCTATAGTCGCCATCATACCCCCTGCTAGACGTGGAATTACCATTTGTATCAGACACGAATGAATCCTCTGGCCACCTATAGTCATTATTAAACATGACTATCAATAAATTATCAACAAGGAAAAATTAAAGAAACCATTAAAAAAACTAAAGTGATGTATCTATAACCCTAGATTTTGCTAATTATCTTCCTAACAAGTATACATCAATCACACAAATCACTCAATTTGTAACACTCTAATACCCGAGTGGATCGTCGAATCTGAGTTATAAGGTGTCATACTCATTGTTGGAGCAACTATAATCATTAGGTAAGTAAGTTTACCCAAAATGTAATCTACAGGTATCCATATGTATGCATATGAAAATGTGTATTACCTATTAGGTAAGTAAGTTTACTTAACCTTTCAACATTATCATTCATATTGCACTTTTACTAACCATAATTCAATTGCTTACATAAACAAGGAATTAATTCAATCAATTTATTGTGAATTATTCCATTACTTACCTTACACTTAACAATTAATCCATTTCTAGAGTCTACCGACTAATCCACATTCGTTTTGGCCTCTAAGGATCAATTCTTTTTTGCTTTGAATAATAATATGCTTACTTTCTATTTCAAATTCATATATGCACAAATTCAAATAATCAAGATTCATATTAGTTCATTTCGAAATAAAAAAATCAAACTTATTATTATTGATCCCTATTAACATAACTTGAACCCGAACGGATATCGGATCGTCCAACAACACACCAAACTAGCACCGAAGTACATTAACAGAATAATCAAGTAAGGGAAACCGGCACGTAACATGCATATTGGTTCTCGAAGAGCATCCTGGCATATACTGGCACATGAAATACATTCTAGCGTGTAAGCACATAAACTTGTACACAATTCAATCTTATGGCATCCCAACTATATTTGACTCAGCTCGACTAATTAATAAGGTATTAACATTCAATTCATATTCCATATTCATAATTCATCATCAATTTATCATGTAACATAACATATTTCAACACAATTTCATATCAATTATCAGATAACAATTAATCACACCACATTATATTTTATTCACTTTAGTCCTTGTTTCAATATATAATCCCAAACAAAGCAATTCAATCAAAACATTTCATATTATTGCAGTGGACTCATCCCAATAACTCATTAGTCAACAAGCATACATACAAAATCCAATAATTCTATACCGAATCATAAAAGTACGAATAGAAATTTCTTGCGCTACTAATCAATAATTTTCGCCTTTCCTCTCCCTCTTATCAATTTAGTGTAGTCATTAGCTATGAATAATCACAAAACATACCACATTATCAATTTCCAGCCAAATCAGAATCAAATACCAAATTTCACATATTTTTCAAATCATTCAATTTAGTCCCTAAAACTGGGACAAGCATAACTTTCAATTTAAAGCCTCGTATTAGATTCTGATTTCACCAAAACTCATTAGGTACCCTCTATTTTCTATCTCTACCAAATATTCATGATAATTTTTCATTTTATTCAATTGGGGCCCTAATGTATAAACTAAATATTAATCTTTACAGTTAGGTCCTTTTTCATATACTAAGCTTAATTTCTAACAATTTCACACCAATTTCATTCAATTCTCAACAGTTTTAACTTTCAAACTTTAAAAGTTTTACAAATTAGTACATGGGCTAGATAAATCAAACTCCCATGACCTAAAACCAACAAAACTAAAAGGAAAATGGCTAGGGGCTTACTTGAAATTTATAACCGAAAGTTAAAATCCAAGCTTCGAATTTCTTCAATGGTGGACGACAAGTTTTGGGGAAGATGATGAATTTTTTCATCCTTTCCCACTAATTTTTCTTTATATACTTAGTTTAGTATGTTAATTAAACTTAATTCATATCATGATTAATTAAACATAATCCTTTAATTAATCAAACGAATGACATAAAACATCAAATCCTACTAACATCTATTTGAATTTAGTTTAATTTTCATTTTAATCCTTAGGATAATTTCTATTTAAGTCCTCAAGCCATTTCCTAATTAAAAACCCATAGCGATTAAACTTTTTCAATTTAGTCCCTGAGCCATAATTTCTCACAATTTTGTTTAATCAATTAACCAAATTTCAATTCATCAATTCAATGGCTCTTTAAATATCTCTATTAAGTATTTACGGATTCGGTTTACTAAAACAGGATCCCAAAATTGCCTCATTCAACACCATTGGTAATCGAGTTGTTACACAATCACACACGAACTCCTCAGCAATGGCGCTAACATCTTGACCGTGCCACGCCGTGCGTGCATCAGGGCTATTAATCAACACAAATACTAATAATAATCTAGTAGTGTACTACAAGTGTAACAAGTTGAGTCGTAATATTTGTAGTGTTACAAGGGAACACCCTAGTATTCCAAGGATCGAACCTAACAGAGTTCGGGGGCTATGTGATTCCTCAATAACAAGCATGCAACAAAAGTCTAGCTAACTTCTCACTAAGCGTTGTATTACAGAAATTCATTATCAAGGTTAAATTACACTAATTGGCTACCTACACAAAAAAAGACAAAATTATAAAATAATAAAAATTAAGTAATTAAAAATTCAATAAAAAATATGGTTAGTTGACTTTCATTTTGCTGATTAACTATATTGGGGATCTAAAAAGCTTAAACTTCTAATTGGCTAGATTTTATCTCTAGGTTACCGTTTTAACAAATTAGACGATTTAGTACAGTTTATCTCTCGACCTCATTGAACTAACTCAAGACAACCATCTTCTCTCAGTCTTACCTTTCCATGTTTTCCCCTAGAGGCGCCAATTTTAAGTTTTTAAATTTATTCGATTTAGTTCAATTTTACAATTTAGTTCTTGTACTAAAAACTAACTAACCAACATTTTCATCAACCAACAACCATAGATTTAGTTAGTTAACATCATTCCATTATAAGCAACAACCCAATTAAAATGCAAAGCATACATTCCAAAAAGCACAAAAATAAAGGTTAAATAAAGCTTCATGGCTTCTTGATTGTTGCTTGAAGAAGATGATACTAGCCACAATGGAGGTGGAAAATACCAAGAAAGTTCATATTTTTACACTTTGATAAGAAAATAGAGCTGAACTATATTAAAAGCTTTAGATGAAAATGAAAATATAAGAAGAAGTTTGAGATCTAAAATGAAAATAACACCAAGCTACAATAAAAAAAAAAAACCTAACAACTAAAACCAAAAAAATCAAAGAACTAAATCTAAAAATGAAGAAGAAAACTAACTAGAAAGCTAAAAAGATGAAAGAAAAGTAAATACCACAGCTCTCCTTTAGTTATCACCCCAAAGTGGCTTTTAAACATACAATTAAAATAAAAAAATGTTGACTAGAATGCCACTAGAAGTTGTGTTTTGATTGGGTAATGTGTTGGACAAACGACTACCCTGCAGCTAATTTCTCCTTATCAGGCAGCAGTATCGCAGCACCCAGGTTTCGGTGTTGCAACACCCAAAATAGTGGAAATTTTATGGATCTTGGACGTCTCGATGTCCCAACACACACTGGTCCATAGGCCTCATAAAGTCGATAAACTATTCTAACATTATATGGAAGAAGGCTCTTAGAGCCTCGCCTTCCTGGTCCTCAGAAACAGATGCACTATGAGCAGCCTCATGCATCGAGGCTTGGACATTAATCTATACTTCATCAAAATTAGTTCAGTTAGATTCAGATGACATCTTTTATCTATATGAAAAACAGAATCAATTTTAGAGACATCACACTATCACGGGTTATAAGATGACATGTATTACTAAACTTAATACATGTTACATTTAATCTAAGAACTGACTAAATCGTAACTCTGATACCACTAAATGTAACACCACTAACTCGTCTCTATCTTTGAATTAAGGTCTTAAGATGCTACGATGATTAACAAGTCCAATAATAAATTAAAATAATTCAGAGTTCAATTTAATTATCATAAATCAATAGCTAGTCATTATTCATTGCATAAAGGCGAAAATGGAACTTGAACCGGGCTTACAGAACCTAAAACTCAATTTAGAAATAAGTAAGTACTAATCTAAAAAAAATAGAAAAGGGTGAAAAATGTTGTAAATAGGGATCACACGGACGTGGGCTAGGCCATGTGACATGGTTGAGGTCGTGTGGTGCTACTCTACACGCCCGTGTCCTCAAACCATATACAGTTCAAAAATAGGGTCACATGGTCGTGTCGCCATGCCATGTAGCACTTGTAAACCGTGTGAAAAATCCTGCACTTATAATCAAACAGACCACACAACTGTGTGGGGTGACCATGTATGGCACACGATAGTGTGAAAGCTCGTTTCCTAGGCAGTGTACCAAAAATGACTTCAAAATCAAGCTATTTCAACAAGAAATTCTTAAGTTCAAGCCATATTATTTCCATTCATATTCACCTATTCAAAGCACACTAAAACATACCAAAACATGTCAATATACATCATATATCATTCAATCTAAGTGCCTAACCAATGTACCCTTATTAGCACCACAATTCAAAGATTAAATTATTTCACATTTATCAACCATAAGCATGTAACTATCATCCATACCATAGCATCTTACCACATTTCAAACTAATCTCACAAAGCATGGTTCAACTCACTTATCTTACATGAACAACACTATACCAAAAGTACCAAATAAGAAACGCTTTCACAACATTACATAACTATAACATAAAACAACAAAATCATGAACAAGTAAACTTTAAAACTCTAAGTACATGCCATCTATAACCTAAGTCAAAATAATCATAATTTATACCGAATTGTTCAATGATAGTGTGAGCTCTAACTTGAACTTCCAACCGACATAAACTTCCAATGATCTACAAGAAATCAAATACAATGGATGTAATCAAATCTTATACAATGGATGTAATCAAATCTTTGCTTAGTAAGTTCGTATAAAACTTAAACTTAAACTTTAACTTACTGTAAAGGTTGTAACTTAAACATTTTGCAAATTAAATTCATAAGCATGGTCATGAGTTCATTATTAGCTTATACATATCACAAGTCTCACAAGGTTAGTGAGTTTGCATATATACAACTTATAACTTTATCATGTCATAAAATATGTACAAATAAACACATTTGAAATAACATTCATTCCACATAAATTCATTTAACATTTCACATGTAACACCCCTAACATGTCTCTATCGCAAGATTAGAGTTACGAAGTATTACAGTACCATTCGGAACATTTAAATACAAATAGAAATGATTATGCAGTTTATCTTATAGCATTCAATAAGCCATATAAAGCAAGGTAAAAATACATTTATAGAACTTAAATCGAGCCTACGGGGCCTTAAAAATAAGTTGAAAATAATTAGGGATCATTTTGAAGCAAAACAAAAAAATTTGAAAAATTAGAAAATCTTTAAAAACAAGGGTCACACAGCTATGAGGCCAGGCCGTATGACAGAGCCCAAACTGTTTGGCTTAGAAAATGGCAGTATGGCTACTCCACACGCCCGTATGGCTATTTCACACACTTGTGTACGTAGACCTTGTAACTAACTGTTCCGGTGTTAATTAAGGTCACATAACCATGTGGCCAGGTCGTGTAACTCTCTATGCCCATGTAGACCAACCTGTACTAAAAAAATAAGGCACATGGCCGTGTGAGTAAGTCGTGTGTGACACAAGGTCGTGTGACAACCCGTGTTCCAGGCCGTCTGTACCTTAAAAATTTTACAAAGCAAGACACATTTTCAACCAAAACTTAGGTACCAAGCCAATTCAAAACTAACCAATTCTATTGATCTACAGTAATTCAGTGTTGCAGATTAAACTGATTCTTACACTTTAGGAGCTTGAAAGCAAGAATTTCTAGTAGGTTTTAATTATGTTTTTATAAATTCTTGTTAAGTTAATAAAATGTGTAAATTGAGTCTTTTATTAACCTTAGGGGTCAAGTAAGGCCTAAGGATAAGCTAACGCACTTTGTGAGTGTGTATGAAACCATTAGAAGGTGTATAAAATGAATACTAGTCACTATGTCACAACACAGATGACTCGATGTTGCAACATGGGGAGCAGAATAGAGAAAGCTTAAGACTGCCTTCGATGTCGTGACACAGACTGAGGGTATTGCGACATACCCTTGAAGATAGCTGAAAAGGAGAAAATTGATTGCTATGTCGTGACATAGGTCCTGGTGTGTTGCGACATCGACTCTGTGATGGAAATTAAAACACAAAGTAGGGGTGTTTTGGTCTACACAATCAAACTTGAAGCTCGGGAACCTCAGCTAACCTACGGTTAAGAACGATGGCCGCCTAAAAGCTATAAATAGGCTCATTTGTCACTTGTTATGGACACCATTTCTTTTAGCCTAGATTCTCTGTCTAAAATTTAGTTTAGTATTTTCTTTCATTCTTAGGTTTTAGATTTATTTCAATTGTTCTTGTTGATTTCAAGATATTTGAATTGTGGAAGCATTCAAACTTTGTGGATTCAAAATTAATCTTAATACAATAAGGCTCTTTCATTTACTATATCTTATCGATTTAAGTAGCGTGCTTTCTCTTTACATTGATTCTATATTGTCTATGAAAGCCATGAGGAACTAATCCCCTCGTGGGGGATTAGCGAGGGGAGATATGATCTGTTAACTATTTTCTAAGGTACTTAACGGATCAATTGTTTGGGAAAGGAAGAATGTGAAATAAATCCTAGGTCTAACAAACCCGAGAAGTCATCAAGGTAGGAATTAACCCAAAATTGGTATGGCCCATCCATGAACACCTTCACCCCAAGTCTGTAACATCCCAATTTTCATTGGTTTTGAAATCACAATTCAAAAAACAAGTTGGTAAATATTATTAATTTAATAATAAATAATATTTCTTGATGTTGTATTAATTTTTCATTAAGAAATTTTAAGGTTTAGTTGGTAAATTAAGTAGAAAGAATTAATTCATGATAATTATAAATGTGATGTTCCATAGTAAAAGTAGTAAATGTTTGTGGGACATTAAATAAAAGAACTAAATGGATAAAAATACCATGTTTATAGATAGTGGATAATGATGACTTGATTTTGGTGTAAATTGATAATTTTTTAAAGGCTAATATAGTAATTAAATAATGAATGGTAATGGACAAAAGGTGTAATAATCTTATCTTTTTCATCTTTGGGGGTTTTTTTCTTACTTTGGCCGAATACCATTGTTAGGGAAAGGTTCAAGCTTTGGTTGGGGTTTTGAGCTTTCCATGTAAGCTATTTCTTACCCTTTTTTTTGATTTTTAGGTCTTTGAGTTTGTACTAGTTAAATCTAATTAACCTAGGTTTTATTTTGCAACATCGTTAAAACTCTAAAGACTTACTAGGAATGCAATGAATGTGTTTTGAATCTAGTTAGTAGATTACTAGAGTTAGTAGCTAAGAATAAATATTTTATTAAGTGATTTTGAATAGTTTAAAGTTTAAGGATTTATTTGTGACATAGTAAAAAATTCATGAAAATTTTATGATAAAAAAAAAAAGATTGAAATAGACTGAGTATAAATTTTGTGAAATTCGGCTAGTAGGTACCTTTGGGTAAATTTGCTTTTAGCTTGTTGATAGCTTTATTAATGGATCTCTGTGTAATTTGTTTCTTTTATATATATATATACTTTTAAACATATTTTTTCTTGAAAAATGAAAAAATGTTGATTTTCAAACTTTGAACATATAGAACTAAAATTATTTCTTTGTTCCTCATAATTATGTGTGGAAAATCTCATATGGTAGTAGTATCTTTGATTGGTGCAAAAAAATCTATGAGTACAATACTTCCAAATTTCATTTCAGAAGTTGAATTTCAGAAAATGGTCTAGATTTCAGATTTTAGTATAAATGGTTTGATGAATTACATAAAAGAATGATTGTCATGATTATGTGTCATGAATATGTTCAAATGCATAAATTTGTTGGCTTTGAGATTTAAATTGATTTAATTAAATTAAATTATGCTTTAGATCAAGAAGTTCAATGACCAAAAGAAACACATGAAAGGGAAAGGCTACCGAGTGACCTTGTTAGACAGTTAATTACAAAGTTGACATGTAAGTTCTTACTTATTGAAATTTACTCTTTATTTTTAGTAATATGTATTTTTTTATCATTCAATATAAATTTTGAATATATATATAATCTCCTCTCTGCATAAAACGATGAAAGTAGTAAACGGTCATATATAGATTAGTGACTAATGTTTAGGTTCCTAGCTCTTGCATTTGTTGCGAACAAGTGAATACAGATTTAGGTTCCCATTTCTTGCATTTGTTGCAGATTGGTTGTAACACCAAAAAACCCGGCCTAGAAATTAGGCCCGAATCTGGCATGTCACATTGAAGTGTTTTTCGAAAACCATGTTTTCATTGAAAACCCATTCTTGAAATTTCAAACTTCTTGTCATTTAAAACTTTTACAAAACCTCAGTTTGCATTTGTTTATTTTCAATCAAGGTTTATTAAAGAAAAGTTGCTACCTTTAAAACCTTACTTTCTTACTGAGGGGATTGGGTTTGTGCTTATGCAAAAGGAAAGGTAGTAGCGTATGCCTCTCGCCAATTGAAATCACATGAAAAGAATTACCCAACGCATGATTTGGGACTTGCTACAGCACTGTTTGCTCTAAAAATTTGCTGACATTATCTTTACAGGGAAAATTTTCATATCTACACAGATCATAAAAGCTTGAAGTACTTGATAACCCATAATGAATTGAATCTTCATCAATGTAGGTGGCTTGAGCTATTAAAAGATTATGTTTTGATTATTAACTATCATCTTGGTAAAAGCAAATGTTGTTGAGGATGCTTTAAGTCAAAAATCTTTATTTGCTTTAAGGATGATGAATACTCGCTTGACTCTAAGGCTTGATGGTTCTATTTTGGCCTAATTAAGAGTTAAACTGACTTCTCTTCAGCGAATTACAGAGTTACAAAAAGAAATTCTTAATTGAATTTGAAGCGTGAATCTGCAAAAATGGGTCAAATTACTAATTTTAGTATTGGGGATGATGATAATTTGTATTTCAAAAGTCGTTTCTGTGTGCCAAATGATGTGTCACTGAAACGTGATATTTTGAATGAAGCTTACAAAAGTACTTTCACAATCCATCCTGGCAGTACCAAAATGTACAACAATTTGAAGCATATGTATTAGTGGTCAAAGATGAAACGTAAAATATCTTTGTGGCTAAATGTTTAGTGTGTCAACAAGTGAAAGTCGAGCATCAGGTTCCACCGGGTTTATTACAACCTATAACAATTCCAGAATGGAAATAGGAACGTGTCACAATGGATTTTGTTTCTGGATTGCCTCTAACTCTGAAAAAGAAAAATGTCGTTTGGGTTGTTGTTGATAGATTAACTAAATCAGCGCATTTTATTTCGGTTAAAACAGACTATTCACTGGAAAGATTAACTGAATTGTATGTCGCTGAGATAGAAAGATTGCATGGTGTTCCTCTGTCAATCAACTCCGATCGAGATCGAAGATTTAATATTATATTTTGGAGTAAATTACATGAAGCTTTAGGCACCAAATTGAATTTTAGTACAACATTCACCCTCAAATAAACGGATGGTCCGAGCGAGTAATTCAAATTCTTGAAGATATGTTGAAATGTTGTGTTATCGAGTTTGAAGGTAGTTGGGAAAAATTCCTACCTTTGGCAAAATTTGCTTACAACAATATTATCAAGCTAGTATCAAAATGTCTCCGTATGAAGCGTTGTACATAAGAAAGTGTAGAACTCCATTGTACTGGTCTGAGTTAAGTGAAAGAAAGTTAATTGGAACTGATTTAGATTAAGAAACTGAAGAGAAAGTCAAGCTTATTCATGATCATTTAAAAATTTCTTCTGATCGTCAAAAGTCACATGATGATTTACAAAAAAAGGAGATCGAATTTAAAGTTGGGGATAAAGTATTTTTAAAGGTCTTGCCTTGGAGGAAGATATTACGTTTTGGTAGAAAATGAAAGCTTAGTCCAAGGTTTATCGAGTCGTATGAAATTCTAGAAAGAATCGAACATGTAGCATATCGGTTAGCTTTGCCACCTAAGTTAGAGAAAATCCATAATGTTTCGATGCTCCGTCACTATCGATCAAATTCGTCACATGTTTTGTCATTAGAAGAAATCAAGATACAACCTAATTTATCTTATAGTGATGAACCTATTAAAATTTTAGCTTGAGAAATAAAAGAGGTAAGAAATAAACGGGTTCTGTTAATTAAAGTCTTTTGGCGTCGGCACGGAGTAAAGGAAGCTACATGGGAAACGGAAGAATCTTTGATACTTCAATACTCGAATTTATTCTCTGATAAGATTTTTTAGGACGAAATATTTTTTAGGGAGAGAGTTGTAACTTCTCGATTTTCAGTTGTGTCAGAAATAGTGGTTTTGAAACCACGATCCGAAAAGCGAGTTGGTAAATATTATTAATTTAATAATAAATAATATTTCTTAATGTCATAGTAATTTTTCATTAAGAAATTTTAAGGTTTAGTTGGTAAATTAAGTAGAAAGGATTAATTCATGATAATTATAAAATGTGATATTCCATAGTAAAAGTAGTAAATGTTTGTAGGACATTAAATAAAAGGACTAAATGGATAAAAAAATACAATGTTTATAGATAGTGGATAATGAGGACTTCAATTGATAATTTTTATAAAGGCTAATATAGTAATTAAATAATGAATGGCAATGGACAAAATGTGTAATAATTCATCTTTGGGGGTTTCCTTTACTTACTTTGGCTGAATACCATTGTTAGGGAAAGCTTCAAGCTTCGGTTGGGTTTTGAGCTTTTCATGTAAGCTATTTCTTACATATTTTTAATTATTTTTAGGTCTTTGAGTTTGTACTAGTTAAATCTAGTTAACCCGGGTGTTATTTTGAAAAATCCTTAAAACGCTAAAGAATTATCATGAATGAACTGAATGTGTTTTCAATCTAGTTAGTAGATTATTAGAGCTAGTAGCTAAGAATAAATATTTTGTTAAGTGATTTTGAATAGTTTTAAGTTTAGAGATTTATTTGTGAAACAGTAAAAATTTCATGAAAATTTTATGATAAAAAAAAAGATTGAAATAGACACTTTGGGTAAATTTGTTTTTAGCCTATTGATAGCTTTATTAATGGATCTCTGTGTACTTTGTTTCCTTTTTTAATATATACTTTTAAACATATTTTTCTAGAAAAATGAAAACTTGTTGATTTTCAAACTTTGAACATATAGAACTAAAATAATTTCTTTGAACCTTATAATTATGTGTGGAAATCTCATATGGTAGTAGTATCTTCAATTGGTGAAAAAATCTACGAGTTCAGTACTTCCAAATTTCATTTAGGAAGTTGAATTTTAGAGAAGGGTTTGGATTTTATATTTTAGAATAAATGGTTTGATGGATTGCATAAAAGAATGACTATCATGATTATGTTTAAATGCATAAATTTGTTGGATTTGATATTTGAATGGATTTAATTAAATTAAAGTATGTTTTAGATCAAGAAGTTCAATGACTAGAAGAAACACGTGGAAAGGGAAAAGCTACCAAGTGACCTTGTTATACAGTCAATTATGAAGTCGACATGTAAGTTATTACTTATCGAAATTTATTCTTTATTTGTAGTTATATGTAATTTTTTTATCATTCAATATAGATCTTAAATATACATAATTTCTTCTCTGCATAATCCGATGAAAGTAGTAAATGCTCATATACAGATTAGTGACTACTATTTAGGTTCCCAGCTTTTGCATTTGTTGTGGACTAGTGAATACAGATTTAGGTTCTCATTTCTTACATTTGTTGTAGATTGGTGAATATGGAATCAAGTTCCCAATTTTTTCATATATCGCGGACTGGTGAATACGGATTTAGGTTCCCAGTTCTCGCATTTGTTACAAACTAGAGAATACTGAATAATAAGCCCTGGCTAGGCAATTATTTGCGTAGGTTGACCCATTTGGGTAAACTGAATATTTCTGCTATATCTGTATACTGGAGTGAATTAAAAACTTTCATCGGAAATATTTGTGGGTTAAATATTGAAGATATGTTAACAAATGTTGAAATTGAATCTCTCATGAAATTGAACTTCTAATTCATAATCGCCCAATTGATGAATGGAAGATTTGCTCATGAAATATGGGGTGGTTGAAATATTTGAGTTAGTTATATTAATAATGTGAATAGTATTGCTAAATGGTTGAGGGTTATATATGGATCAAGTTCTTTTAGTAGTTGTTGAGTATTGCAATTATTAAAATGGATGAATTTGAATTATTTTTGAATATTTGGTATACTTACTACTTTCTATCTACTTTTGTGGATTTTTGAAAACTTAAAACGTGTCGACCGGATCAACAAAGAAGCTTACACCTATCATCATTTTGAATCGGTAGAACTTTTATAGTTGTTGTAGGTAGTTTTGGCATGTATATAGGTCATTTTGTTTGTTAATTTATGAACATATTATGGCATCCAGGTTATGTTTATAAATGGAAGTTCTATAGTTGTATAAACAAGTTTAGTTCTTGGTTGTGAATGAATGACTCAATCTATATATACACTTATATGTTTCGTGTGCATGTAGTTCATTATGAATTGAGTATGATTTGATGTGCCTAAAATGGCATATTGGTTAGGAGTCTTAGCTTATTTGTTTTTGTATAATTTAGGATATTTTAAGAGTGTTTTATTAATAAAATGGTATGCGTGATTTACTACGTTAGCCGCAGGTTCCACACAGTCTGAGCTATGTCACACGGCCTAGCTACACGGCCGTGTGATCCATGTTTTTCAATTTTTCAACTTTTTCCCAAACTTTTTGATTTGTTTTAAATTAGTCCCTGATTATTTCCAAAATATTTTTTTTCGTTTTGTAGACGTGATTTAAGGTTCAAATTGTGTTTGGTTGTTATGATTATATCTAGTTATTAGAATTTATAAGTAAGCTTAATTGATGTTCTTTTTGTGGTTCACTGTTAGGATCCATAAGTTAACACTTCGCAACCTTTATCTAACGACAGAGACGGGTTAGACGTGTTACAAAGGCAATCTGGACTGTGAGGTTGGAAGAGAAGTAGATCTTGCAACTCGTTATGTTAGTGGAAGATCAAAAGATCCTGCTAGGGTAGCGACTGTGTAACGCCCTAAAATTTTAAGAATTTAATTCTGAGAATATGCAGTTAAGTTTAATTCAGTATGAAACTATGCTAAGAATGAGCCTGCTGGTTCACTGGTTAAGCATCTGTATTCTATTAGGTCCCATGTTCGAGTCCTGAATGGGACGAAGAGTAAATTTTTTGTCAAATCTTAGAAATCTTCTTGGAACTTGTTTTAAATTGGTTATTTTATGAGTTACGATAATCTCTGATAAACGATCGTTTGCTTCCCTAACAGGTGAGAATATTAGCAACAAGGAATAGCAACACTACAATTTCATGATTGTTGCTGAAGTTTCAGCAAGTTTGGGTCCATTGAAGGTTTCGTGTCGAAACTTTCGACATAGGCATCAAGTTCATAATCGGAAAATTCTATTGATCAAATGGCTAAATTGTGTTACTGAATGATTGTTTTAGGCTTTGAGGATCTTTTACGATGTTGTTACTTTGAAATCTCTCTAAGTGCGTACCGAAAACCTTAATTTTTGCAAATTTTGGTCTTTAAAAATGGTGGCTATCGATGACACACGGCCAGGCACATAGGCATGTGTCTAGCCTATGTGAGCCACATGGCCGTGGGGCAAGCCGTGTGATTGGTCATGTAACTCACTATTTATCAATTTGGGGCCGCATAGGCAAGGCATACGGGCGTATGTCTAGGCCGTGTATGGCCATATTAGTGCAGGGTTTACACGGGTAACAAACACGAGCGTGTGCCTGAGCCGTTTAACTCACTGTTTGTGGTACAATACCACAAGGCCAGGGACACGGGCATATGCTCAGGCCGTGTGAGTCACATGGGCAGGGACACGAGCGTGTGTCCAGGCCGTGTAACTCATTTTTATGCTTCAAAACCACACGGACAGAGGACACGGGCATGTGACCAAGCCGTGTGGTATGTTACTAGAGCCCAAAACCTTTTTTTGAGGCTGTGAATGTTGCTTAACACTGTTACTGGCCTCCTTAATATATGAATGATTGAATTTGGTTATATGAGAACTATCTGATACTCTGATACTGATGTTAGTTATATGTATACTATGATACTTATTCTGATGTTGAACTGTCTTATCTATGTGTGAAATAAATTAGAATGACTAAATACATGACATGGGCATTTTTGCTCTGCATTTGCATGGGTTGGGATATTGTGAAGAATGAAGTAATATGTTCTGAAATCGTGGCTAAGCCACAATGCGTATAAACTTGATTCTGGCGCTTTGTCACATTCTGATCTAGCAACTAAGCTGCGTCTCTGTAAAAGTGTCAAACAGACACTTTAAGATGTGCAGGGTTGGTTAGGTATTAAATGTCCTTAACAGTATGTTGGGATGGCTGAATACGGTGTGTAGTGGATGGGGGTAGGAAAATTGCTTCCGAATCTAATATAAATCGTATATGGAACTGAAATTGCTTATATGGAATCTAATATGAAGACGGTGTGCAGGGTTGGTTGGGTACCTAATCTGCTTTGAATCTAAATAGAAATCACTTCTGTATCGAACTGAATCTTTAAATTTAGAATTATTTTATAAGTGGTTCTTAGTCTTCAATGGGTAGGCACCGCGGGAGCTCGGTCAAGATTTTACCTTCTTTTAAATATTACGTTAGAAGTTTTGGCAAAACTATAATAGTATGAATTTGGAAGATTATGCACTTAACTAATCTATGTGATGAATATTATGCGAAGCATGGTTTAGTATTATTGTGTTATTTGTATGGTAATTGAGTATCGATGATATAACTCTCTAAATTTAGACTGGACATCTAGGCCGAGTTTAGGGTGTTATAGACTAGTTGAATGACGAGGAACCTAAAACGACAGTTGATGGAGATTACCGAAGCGAGCTAATCACCATGTAACGCCCAAAAATTTTAATTTTATGGATTACACACTGAGTTTATGTAAACTCACCCATTCTGTTTAATCTATATAGGTAATCCTCAGATTTAGATGGATCGGTACAGCAGAGGACTTAGTGGTGGCCACATGGCTTCTTTTACACTGTTTACTTCCTATTTATGATTTTACTTTTATTTCGGAGTATTTTGCTATAATTATGACCTTTACGAATTTTGATTTAAATTTTGGATTTTATATGGTTTTATGATTTAAATCTACTAGTGTTAGGTAAAACTCAAGTATTCAATTGAAATTAATGTTTTATCAAAAATACCACGAATAAGCAAACTGTTTAAAAGCTTCCACAATAAAAATAAAAAAAAACGTTTTGAAATTGAATAACGATTTGTAAATGAATAATGTTTTGAAAACGAACGACACGATTGGAAGTTAACATAAGATAATAAAAAATGGTTAAATAGAAAAGAGGATTTAGCAAAGACATATTTTTCAACAAGCACTATCATGTGACGTTGTCAGATTCTGCCATAACGTCTAGGCCGGGTCTGGGGTGTTACATTTAGTGGTATCAGAGCCAGGTTGCAAAACTCGACTGTGGATGTGGGTTTTTAAGACGTGATTTTTGAGAACTGATTTCTAAATGTTTTTACTAAAAGTGTGGTATACCGAGTCTCCGGCTCCGATCCAGTAAGTTTTCTGAAACTGGAAATTTTTTAAACTAAAACTGTCTTTGATGGTATATCATGAAACTGCTATAGGTAGTATATACTAAGACTACTATAGATAGACTATACTGAAAACACTTAAAATAGTGTATACTGAGACTGTAGTAAAAGTGATAGACATTGATTGACACTGCAATGGATGAAACAAAGTTTACACTTCTGATACTGTTTTCATAAAATATCTGTTAATAAACACTGAAACCGTAAACAGATGCATAAAATAGTTAATACTGATAAAAGAAAATTAGACAATGAGCACCAGAGGTACTCACGGACGGGGTACAAGAGGCCGTGGTAGAGGCCGTAGAGGTCTCAAGCTAGGTCTTTGTCATCTGGCAATCTGCTAAATTTGGATACGAGTGAGACGCCAGTGTCACCTGCTACTGAGACTGGGTCTCAAGATCACATAGCTGGGAACGATGTATTGCCCCAGGCTATGCTAAGGATTTTGGAGTGGGTTGTTCGGCCCAATACTGGATTTGAAGACCGAGGGTCGATTACGGAACGACTTCAGTCCAATGGAGCTAAGCTCTTTAGGGGTGTCACTAGGGTCATCCCTAGTGTGGCCGAGTACTGGATTGAGGCAACGAAGATGATCATCGATGATCTAGATTGCACCCCTAAGTAGAAATAAAAGGGTCCAGCCTCGCTGCTGCGAGACGAGGCTTTTAGTGGTGTCTAACTGTTAAGGAGGGCACTTAGCTCGAACATCTGACCGGGAAGTTCTTTAAGACCACCTTCTAGGGGAAATATTTCAGAGCTAGTTATATGGATACACGTAGGAGGGGGTTTCTGAATCTTACACAGGGGATCGATCAGTGGCCGAGTACGAGGTCGAGTTTTTGAGATTGAGCCGCTGTGCGCGAGGTATGATGGTATCTGAGTATGAGCAATCTGTTCGCTTTGATAATGGCTTCAGAGATAATTTGAGAGTTCAGATAGCCCGGTAGAGGGAGAGAGATCTTTTTGCCCTGGTCAACAAGGCAAAAATCGCTAAGGAGGATATGGAGTAGTCATGATCAGAGAATGTCAGAACTACTTATCTAATGTGATCTCTGCACTGGTGGCAGAGAAGTTGGTTTGTAAGGGATGTGAGGCATTCTTTACCTATGTAAGTGTTTTAGATTCCAGGGACTTTATAGTTAAGGATATTAGAACGGAAAAAGATGTTCCGAATATCTTTCCTGATGAGCTATCGAGTTTACCTCCGAATCGTGAACTTGAGTTTGGGATAAAGCTTCTTTCTGGCACAGCTCCGGTGTCTATCATTCCCTATAGAATGGCATCGAAGGAACTTGTGGAGCTTAAGGCTCAAATTCAACAGCTTTTGGATCATGGGTTCATCTCCCTAATGTGTCTCCGTGGGGAGCACTGGTTCTATTTGTAAAGAAAAAGGATTGATCCATGCGTATGTGCATCGACTACAGGCAACTGAATAAATTAACAATTAAGAATAAGTACCCCCTACCGATGATAGATGATTTGTTTGACCAGTTCTGAGGAGCTTCTATTTTCTCTATGATTGACCTTCAATCTGAATATCATCAATTAAGGGTTAAGGAGGTTGATGTTCATAAGACGGCGTTTAGGACTTGTTATGGGCACTACGAGTTCCTAGTGATGCCATTCGGACTGACTAAAACACCGACAGCTTTCATAAATTTAATGAATCGAGTGTTCCAGCCTTATCTGGATCGGTTTGTGGTGGTATTTATCGACGACATATTGGTTTACTCGAGGAATGAGGATGACCATGATGACCACCTTCGAGTCGTTCTTCAGACTTTGAGGGAAAAACAGCTCTATGCTAAGTTTAGTAAGTGCGAGTTCTGGCTGCGTTAGGAGACATTTCTTGGGCATGTAGTTTCGATTGAGGGGATTCAAGTTGATCTTCAAAATATTGAGGCTATGTTGGAGTGAAAACAGCCTAGGAACGTGTCTGAGATCTGCAGTTTTCTAGAACTAGTGGGATATTATCGACTATTTGTAGAGGGTTTTTTCATTGATTGCAGCACCTTTAACTAAGTTGCTACGTAAGGGTGTGCCATTTAACTTGACTGGTCCATAGCAAGAGAGCTTTGAGAAGCTCAAGACTATACTGACTGATACCCTGTTCTGATTCAGCCAGAGCCTGGAAAGGAGTTTACTATTTATAGTGATGCATCAAATGTCAATTTAGGATGTGTGTTAATGCAGGATGGTAAGGTGGTAGCCTATGCATCTCGTCAGCTTAAGACTCATAAGGTAAATTATCCAACGCATGACTTGGAGTTGGTCACTGTGGTATTCGCACTGAAAATCTGGAGGCATTATTTGTATAATGAGAAGTGTATCATCTACACTAATCATAAGAGCCTCAAGTATCTCCTCACTCAGAAGGAGTTTAATCTTAGGTAGCACAAAAGGATTGAGCTGCTTAAAGACTATGACTGTACCATTGAGTACTACCTTGGTAAGGCCAATGTGGTGGTTGATGCACTGAGTCGTAGGGCTATGACTGATTTGAGGGCGATATTTGCTCACCTAAGTTTATTTGATGATGGTAGTCTGTTGGCAGAATTACAAGTTAAACCGACGTGGATAGAGTAGATTAATGGTAAGCAAAAAGAGGATGAGTCATTGGGACTTCATTTCAAAAAGGTTGAGAGTAGGAATACCGAGGATTTTGGACTGAATAGCAAAGGTGTACTCTATTTTAGTGAGAGAATTTGTGTATCAAAAGATACTGAATTGAGGCAATCTATACTGCGAAAGGCTCATAGTAGCTCTCATGCTATGCACCCAGCAGAAATAAGATATACCGAGACCTTCGTGAGTTATATTGGTAGCTAGGGTTGAAACGTGAGGTTACTAATTTTGTAAGCAGACGTCTGACTTGCCAGCAGGATAAGGCTAAGTATCAGTTATCTTCGGGTTTGCTACAATCGATTAAGATTCCCTTTTGGAAATGGGAGCGCGTAACTATGGATTTCGTTAATGGGTTACCTCTAACACCCACTAAGAAGGATTCAATATGGGTTATCGTGGATCGATTGACCAAGTTTGCCCACTTTATACCAGTTCATACTGTTTATTCTCTGCACAAGCCGGCAAAACTTTATATTTCTGAGATAATGATTTGCATGGAGTACCAGTTTCGATCACCTCTAATAGGGATCCTCGTTTCGCATCTCGATTTTGAAGGAAGTTACATGAAGCTCTAGGTACAAGATTGAACTTCAGTACTATGTTCCATCCTTAGACTAACGGTCAGTCAGAGAGGGTGATTCCGGTACTGGAGGTTATGTTGAGAAGTTGTGTGATTGATTTTCGAGGCAATTGAGAGGATTACTTGCCGCTAGGAGAGTTTGCTTATAACAACAGCTATCAGTCTAGCATTCAAATGGCACCCTATGAGGCTTTATATGATTGTAGGTGTCGTGCAACTTCATGTTGGACTGAGTTGGGCGAGCGGCGTATTCTGGGCCCTGAACTAGTTTCTGATACCGAGGATAAAGTTAGACTGATTCGGGATTGATTGAAAGCGGCATCTGATAGGCAAATGTCCTACGCCGATCTAAAGCATCGAGAGATTGAGTATTCTGTGGGGGATTTCATTTTTCTCAAGGTCTCGCCATGGAAAAAGGTATTAAGGTTTGGTCGTAAGGGTAAATTGAGCCTTAGGTTTATTGGGCCTTACCGCATACTAAAACATGTAGGACCGGTTGCCTAACAGTTGGAGTTACCTCCGAAATTAAATCGGATTCACGATGTGTTCCACGTCTCTATGTTGAGGCGCTACCGCTCTGGTCCCACGCATATTGTTCCTATTGAGGAGATCAAGGTTAGGCCAAATCTGACCTTTGAGGAGAAGCCAGTTCAAATTCTGGATCGCGACGTTAAGGTTCTGAGAAGGGAATCCATTCCACTAGTAAAGGTTCTATGGCGTAATCATAACACTAAGGAGGCCATATGGGAGTCAGAGGATGCAATGTGTCAGCAGTGTCTCATCTATTCTGATCAGATAAATTTCGAGGACGAAATTTTCTTTAGCGGGTAGAATTGTAACGCCCCAAAATTTTAATTTTGGGTATTGTGAATGTTTGACACACATATTTTTCAGCTTTAGTAGTTATGTGTTCTGAGAGTGTTTGGGAGGTCCCAAGTTTAAGCCAGGACTTAGGCAAATTATGGTTTTTTATGAATAAGCCCTATCTTTGGTCAGTAGGCTTTTATGTAAAAGTTGGCAAATAATTAACAGAATGGGCCTACTGGTCTGGTGGATAAGTGGAGTGTTAGTGTGAGGGATATCATGGGTTCGAATCTTTGGGATGGCAAAAATTGTATTTTTGCTCCTAATTTCTGCAAGAGTTGTGCTGAACTGGGTTGCTGAGTGGTGGATGTGTAGTGGGAAGTGAGGGAGCGATTGTAGGAGTGAATTAAGGGATTATGGGGGAGAATATCCAAATTTTGATCACTTTTTCCTTTTTTGAAAAAAAAAGAGACTCGTTTTTCTCTCCATCTTTCTGACGTTTTCTCTTTCCCATCTCTACCGAATTTTTTTCTTCCTTGCTTCTTACTCGATTATCTTTTCTTTTCTTTCCTCTACTGCCGAAATTCCCTTGTTCCCCCTAAACCATTCTTTCCTCTTGATTTTGTAGCATTAAGCAACACTTGTGCAAATTCAGTAAGTTGTTGGGTATCATTTTAAGAGATTATTTTGTGTCCAATAGTCTAATTTCGGAGTGTTGGCAGTAGCATTTCGCGAGGATTAAGGTTCTCTTGCAATTTCGTAAACGTACCGATTTGAAGTTTTTGTAGTAAGTGTTCATCGTTCTATGCGTAAGTATTTTGGTTTCGGGATTTTGATTAATCATGAGGTAAGACTAATTATTGTGTTATTTGTTCAACTATAGGCTTTGGAGTGCTCGGGGACTATTTTAGCATAAAAGAAAACAAGGTGTGTACCCGAAACACAAAAATAAGGGATTCGGCGAAAAGCCAAAATTACTTGCTGTTTGGACAGCAG
>CM025248.1:9549907-9568240 GCA_013677275.1 Gossypium schwendimanii
TTCTACACTTCGTGAAGGCAATGTGACTCATCATGAATACATACAAGTTGGGAAGGGAAGGGATGTGGGTCTAAATCAGATATCTATGTTTGAGGCCAAAATAGCTAATGGCAATGGTGAGCAGACATTGAGTCGAGATATATACCGGCTGGGACATCGTTTTGACTTTTTCAGAATGCTGTCTTGTTATTTCACTACAGTTGGTTTTTATTTCAGTACTCTGGTAATTCCGCAAACTTTCCCCTTTTAACTATAGCTTTAAAATGTCCTACAAACCAAACATCATTCCGTGTTCTTTGGCAGGTAACAGTGCTCACCGTCTATGTGTTCCTTTATGGGCGCCTCTATCTTGTACTCAGTGGCCTTGAACAAGAATTGAGTCAGGAACCAGCAATCCGTGATAATAAGCCTCTTCAAGTGGCTCTTGCTTCTCAATCTTTTGTTCAAATTGGATTTTTGATGGCACTACCCATGTTGATGGAAATTGGCTTGGAAAGGGGTTTCCAAACTGCATTGAGTGAATTTATATTAATGCAACTGCAACTGGCACCAGTATTTTTCACATTTTCTCTTGGAACAAAAACCCACTATTATGGAAGGACATTGCTTCATGGAGGTGCTAAGTACAGGCCTACAGGCCGAGGGTTTGTGGTGTTCCATGCAAAGTTTGCTGAAAACTACCGCCTTTATTCACGTAGCCATTTTGTTAAGGGTATTGAGATGATGATCTTGCTTATCGTGTACCAAATCTGTGGTCATACTTACAGAAGTACAGTTGCTTATGTATTGATCACTGCATCCTTGTGGTTTATGGTGGGCACATGGCTTTTTGCTCCCTTCCTATTCAATCCTTCTGGTTTTGAGTGGCAGAAGATTGTTGATGATTGGACTGATTGGAATAAGTGGATAAACAACCGAGGTGGTATAGGTGTACCTTCAGAAAAAAGTTGGGAATCCTGGTGGGAAGAAGAGCAAGAGCATCTTCAATATTCTGGAAAGCGTGGTATTATTGCTGAGATATTGTTAGCTTTACGTTTCTTTATCTACCAGTATGGGCTTGTCTATCACTTGCATGTTACAAGGGAAACCAAAAGTTTTTTGGTAGGTTCCTCTCTATTTCCATGGCCATTTTTCCCTTGATTTTCATCCTGAAAAATTTACACTGGGTATTTTCATTCTCTTGTCACAGGTTTATGGTGCATCATGGCTTGTGATTGTTCTAATATTGTTTGTAATGAAGGTAGGTGACTAGTTAATAGTTCCTTATTATCTTCCTGAAGTTATTAGACTATGCATAAGTTCAGGTATTAATTTGGAACTGAATCATCTATCTTAATAATATTTTCTTTTTCGTAGACTGTATCTGTTGGAAGGCGGAAGTTCAGTGCAAGCTATCAGCTTGTTTTCCGGCTCATCAAGGGATTAATATTCTTGACATTTTTGTCCATTTTGGTTATTTTGGTCACACTTGCTCATATGACAATTCAAGACATTATAGTGTGTATTTTTATCTTCATGCCTACAGGTTGGGGAATGCTCCTGGTAAGCTTGTCTCCTCTCTCTCTTACAGTTGTACAATCATATGGCAATGGTTAACTTGCATAGTTCTCTTTAGCTCTCAAATGCACATTTTATATATTGAAGCTCAAAAGATGAGCTTCCACCATTATGCACTGCTGATTTCTCAAAAAAATATGCCCTCTGAATTAGAATGCTTGTGTTTTGCTGATCTGGTATGGGTGGTTTTGTTTTTCTAGAATCTATAGTGATCTGCTGCTTCCTAGATGGTTCTTCAAAGCTATATAGAGATTTGCACCTAGAATTATTGTGCTTTTAAATGGTAAAGGCAATTGGTCATAGTGCACCAGTTGCGCATTTCTTTTCTCTTGGCACTCATTTTAAAAAAGTCAACAAATTGATGAATGCTTGTGGAGACTAACAGGAGTTGGCAATCTAATCATTCGTGGTAATTTTACTTCATAATGGATGTTAATGCTGTTTCCATATCTGTCATCAGATTGCTCAGGCTTTGAGGCCTGTTGTTAAGAAAGCTGGCTTCTGGGGATCAGTTAGAACACTTGCTCGTGGATATGAGATTGTAATGGGCTTGCTTCTTTTCACTCCTGTTGCATTCCTTGCCTGGTTTCCATTTGTCTCTGAGTTTCAGACTCGAATGCTTTTCAACCAAGCATTCAGCAGAGGTCTGCAGATTTCTCGTATTCTAGGCGGACACCGTAAAGATCGCACATCTCGTCACAAGGAGTAATATACTAAGCAGCTGCAGTTTGTAATTATATTGATGTTATTGATCCCTCGCATGAATTCAATCTTGAAAATCTTGTCAATTGTTGTAATTATATTATGGTTATGGATGGAAGAGGGGGCTTGGCAATTTTGGCATTTTGAATGCAACAGTCTTACGATATGGCTGCCAATTGTTTAACCCTAGCATGGCTCTGAACAAAATTTGTAAGTTTTACCAATGTATTATTCTGCTTATCTACTACTTTTGTCGGCTGAACGCCGCTGGGAAATAGACATGAACGTTATGAATTGCTTTTTAAGGGCAGAGCCTAAGGCAACTCAATTTCCTTGCACCCTGCATTAATATTGTGAACAATAAAACGTGCTTATGGGTTAGGTTTGGCTTAGCAGTGGCAAATAGGCGGGTTTCGACATGCTTGGACCGAGTTGTCTTTGGATTTAGATTATTTTGTGTTTATTCCAAAGAGATTAAGAATATTTTAGGATGATTACACACTAATGATAAGGTTATTGGATGAGTACTGATTGAGAAGGTTCATTAGATATATAATTAGGGAGTTTAGTCATGAATGATTTTGTGATTAAATGAGTTTATAATTAATAGATAAAAAATTAAAATTTAATTATAAATAATTTGAGCTTTAATATTTTATGGTCAATTGATATTTCTAAATCACATAATTGATGTTCGAAAATAAAATAAAATTAATTGGTTATTGTAAATTAATTAAATATGAAAATTAAATATAGTTTCTCATAGATTTTTTTACGGAAAAATTTTAATAAAATTAGAATTGAGTTGAGAAATTAAAAAAAAAATAAGTTATGTAATTAAATTAAATTAATAAATAATATTTATTTTGAAAAAAAAACCATGTACTGGGTTGGAAGTGTTGGTTTTACAATCCAAAAAATACATATAAGTGGACTTGATACAAGAGGCTCAAAATCCTCTCATAATATATATGAGGGGCGGTGACCCTAGCATATTTAACTAGGGTGTGCCAACCTCTTCTTTTAGTTAAACCAAAAGACTAATTTTTTTATTAAATTAATATTATTTGAGTTTTTCTAATTTAATCAATATTCTTCTATCTCTCTTTATAAATTGATGGCATTGGTAGAGCTATTGACACAATAGCTTTTAATATTGTTGTTTTGCTCGAAAATAGTGAGAATTTATTTTCTAAGTGTAAATTCTATTTTCTGAGAACAGCAATTCTATCGATTTCTATGTAGAGAGAGAATTACTTTACTACTAAAAGTAATAAGTCGTTTTCGGTTCTGTGCTTGATTTATGATTGTTCAAGCCCATACTCGAAGCGATTCGTGGCACGAGAATAGTGAAGGGTGTTTGGTTGAAAGTCAAGAACTCTAGGATTCGTCCTGGACAAAGCACAAATACTTTTCGAGAAAAGAATATTACTATAAATAGCAAAAATCGGGTTAATTTTCAAAATTTTGATTTTCCATTGTGATAGAAAATTGTTTTTCAAACTGGATTTATTCCAACAGTATTAACTATTTTCAAGCACTTACTTTGTATTCACTTAGATTCTATGTTAGCAAGCCAAATTTGGTTTATGCTTTAAGGCTTGTCTAGGTTTATATAATGAGAGCTTATCGAGTGTATTCTAATTTTTCCATTAAGGAATGTTTTTATAAGAGAGTGCAAACTTTTATTGTAAACATTGGTGAGGTGTTTAATGTCCAAGTTCTCATGGGGAGGATTTGGAGGTAAGTGTTCTAGTCTTTACGTACAAATGTGAGATATTTATAATAGGGAGTGATGAGGTGTGATTCACTTGTTTTACTTGTGATAAAAGATAGTGGAATTACTCACTGAGCTACGATCCTATGGCCATCAAAATGTTACTTGCTGTGACCACTCATGGAAAAATCTAGTTGAAAAATGATTTTCTGTCATAATAAAAAATTAAAAAATGGAAAATCAAGCTGATTTGTGATATTTATTGCAATAAACGTTTCAGAAAAAATGTCTATGCTTTGTCTGAGACAGATCCTAGACGTTCCCGACTTTCAACCGAATGTCCTCCGCTATTCTTGTACCACGAACCGCTTCGAGTGTAGGCTCGAACAATCATGAATGAAACTCAAAACTAGAAATAATTTTCCTACTTTCAATAGGAAAGTAAATCTCTCTATAGAAACCAGTAAAATTGTTATTCCTAGAAAATAGAATTTATACTTAGAAATAAATTCTGACTATTTTCGGGTAGAATAACAATATTTAAAACTTATATGTAAATAACTATACCAGTGCAATCTATTTATAGGGAGAACTATAAGAATCCTGGTTGAATTAGTAAAATACATATAATACTTATATGAAGAAAAACAATCCCTAATTCTACTAGGAGAGAACCTAATTAATTAAACTATGGTTACTACCACTCATACATATTATGCGGGGTTTTGGGCCTTTCTTATATTGGATCTAATTATATGTGCTTCTTAAACTTTTAGCACTGCACTTTATAATTTAATCCAGCCTAGTACATGTTTTTCTATTTCTCAAAATAAATATTATTTATTAAATTAATTTAAATTAATAAATTTTCTAATTAAATAATTTTCTCAATCCAAGTTGAATCAAAGAAAGACCGGGTTAAACAACTGTCAGTAACTATTAATGTTGAAAATTCGAAAAAGGATGTAAGTATTCCAAACTATGGCTTTGTGGTAGGAAGCACATAAGTGAATGTTGGAAGAAAACGGGAGCATGTTTCCAATGTGAATCTTTAGAGCATATCACTCGAAATTGTCCAATAAGTGTTAATGATATTCCTATTGTTATCTAGAGATCTACTCCTGCAGCTAGAGGTCGGAGAATTGACTATGGTTTCTCAGTTGAAAAGGGTAGTTAGCGAGGAGAAATCGATTCAATAGTATACCTTCCCCATTATATTTTAAGTAAATTTCGGGGGGAGGAATTGTAATGACCCGAAAGTTAGTGGTGTCGAAAAATGTGGTTTTGAAACCTCATTTCCTTAGTTCAAGTCTATAAATATTAAATATTAATATTTACGAGGTTAATATAGAAACATATTAAAGTTTGGTCTAGTAATTTTGTTGAATTGATAGTTAATTAAGGCGCAAGGACTAAATTGTAAAAGTCTTATCACTATAGATTTTTAATTAGCTAAAGGACCAAATTGGTAATTAAACCAATACTTATTAAATAGATAGTGGAATATGATGTTTGAATCCATTTATAATTGTTAATGAATAATTAATTTAATATAATTAAAATTAAGTTAATTTAATTAAGTAACTAAGGTTTTAGTTATAATATAAAAGATAAAATGGTGGAGAATTATCATGTTATTCTTCTCCACCATTCGTGCAAAAGAAAAAAAGAAAAAGAAAAGGGTTTTGAGTTTCAAACTATTCAGCCCTTTAAATTGCTAAGTTTTCAAGTCCTTATAATTTTTATGTTTTTGATGTCGTAGGAGCTTGATTTAGCTAGCCTACTTACCAATTTGCAAAACTGTTAAAAATTTTGAAAGTTTTCATTGTTGATTTCTTAAATAAATTGGTGTTAAATTGATAGATTTTAAGCTTAGATGTGAAAAAGGACTAGATTGTAAAATTTAATTGTTAGTTTTGTTTATAATGACCAAATAGAATAAAACGTAAAATTGACTATAGGAATAAGAAATAGGAGGTTCTGTAACGCTCAGTTTGTGCAAGTGTACACAATCATTCAAGTAATAAGAAAGTAAATGAGTTATCGTCTCCATAGGGATTGTGTATGTTAATTGACTAGTTGTAAAATTATAAGTTAATAATTTGGTGATAAAAACACAATAATTTGATTGATGATGATTAAACTAGATTAATTTAACTATATGCAAAATTGATCCCTAATGCAATTTTAATCTAAGTATGCAAATTATCTAAATGTATGAACGGATTTAGCAGCACAAACACAACTTCAACAATCAATAACATGAATAGGCTAGGATAACTACATTAATCAACTTGATTCATTTTCATTATGCTTAACAATGTTCGGAAAACATTCCATGACAACTCGATCTTTCATAAGTTTGGAAACCAAATTAAGTCCTTTCAGAATCTTTTACTTAGTGAAACATGCATTTTACTGATCATATTAAACTAAGGGTTTCTTAGTATTTATGTGAAGTAACAGGGACAGGTTATGTTTGAAACAGTTTAATCACATAAACCTAAAAACTATGTAAGATAATAGCGCTCGTTAAAGTTATTATTAACCTTCAATTTAAAATAAATTTACACAAATTTGGTTTATTTTTGACGGTTTTGCACAAAAGGTAAAAATTGGCTCCGCAGACACCTCGAGAGGCTTGAACCATTAGGACAATGTTGTGCATCAAGTGATCAAGAGTAAGGCCAATCATATTTTCCAACCATGGATGGTCCAAAAATATATATTAAAAATATATATCCAAAATTAATTGGGTTAAAAATTAATTATAAGCCTGAAGATGAACATAGGCCTAATTGTGCTATGTAAAGAAGGCTGATCCACTTAGCAAATGGGGAAGCCCAAACCGTCCATAGAGTTGACCCAATCAGCTGATTTTACCTGATTTCAACACTTGCAAAACAACCCTTGAAGTTTCCTTAAAATCCTATTCAAACCCCTTCACTTTTCGAGCCTTCAAACTTTTGCCCCTAGCTTAAAATAGCAAGTTTGAGCCATTCAAACTTGCACCATATGTGGTTGGCCCAGGGAAGAGAAGTGTTTGCTATTTATTTGCTATTTTCCCACCTATAAATATCCCTCTTCCCTTCCTTATTGAACACACTCTTCATTTCCCACACATCTTTCTCCTTCACTTATTTTTCTCTCTTCCATTCCCTTCCTTATTTTCCCATTTCCCTTATCGATTTCCCTCTTTAAAAAGAGCCTTATTCCACCTTGAAATAGCATCATTCAATTGTTCATAGATGCCTCAGTTCAACACAATGAGAAGAGAAGAAGAGGAGCGCACTAGTTTGGCTTCAGAGAAATACTGTCTTTGCTTCCTAATTCTCTTCTGTTTAATTTTCTTGTTTATGTTGTGATCATGAATATGAATAATTGTTTTCTTTTTTTTTTGTTCTAATTAATATGGCTTAAACTAATTCGTGTTATATTGATTGCATTATGTCCACTTCAATTATTAAAATCATGTTTGTGTTGTTATAAGCCTTGGTAAGTTCTTCAATTAAATAAAATCATGTTTATGTTATACTTGCATTATAAAATGTAAGGTAACTAATGAATTAATTATTAAATGTATTGAAATTATAATTAATTGACACAATATTTAATCGGTGCATGTTTAATCTTCTAAGGTAGCTCAAGGTTAAATTAATGACGGTATTAAATTGTACATTAGCCTTGCATAACTTGCAAAATTATTGTGATTAAACTGTTTCAATATATAAATATATTGTTACCTCACTTAATCTTATATATGCTTATGAAGATTGATTAATTATTTGCATTGGCATTGAAAATTGTTCAAGAGATTGGTTAATTTAGTAAGTATGTATTTGTAGTAGTTAACAAATTACCAAGTTGTTGTGAAAATATTTGTAACAACATGAACATGGGTTTAATAATTATAAGTTAAGGAATGTAATCGATCTAGCACAATTATTTCATATTGATTAAAACTCCTCTTCTTGAAATCGTGCTTTGGAATTTTTACTTTTTATTTCTATTACTTAGTTAATTTTTAGTTTTTAAATCACTTCTTCACAACAAAATATTTTTCCTATCACCAAATTGTTTGATTTACATTTCATAAATATTTTTCTTTCACAGTCCCTCTGGGTACGATAACTCGCATTTACTTGTCACTTTATTACTTGTTGGGATTGTGTACACTTTCACATTTCCGTCGTTCCAAGTTTTTGGCGTCATTGTTGGGGACTGTTTTAAAAGACATTATTTTTTAAATTGTTAGTTTTGCATTTTGGTCTTTTTTTCTGTTAAATTTTAATTCCAATATTTTTTTATATTTTTTTTGTGTTTGTTTCAAGTGTTTATGAGTATTGATCAAATTATTGACTTACTCATGTAGACCCTGAAATTGAAAGGACTTTCAAACAAAAAAGAAGACAAGTGAAACAAAGAAGGACCGAAGAGATGAATTTCAACAATCAAAACCTAAAACAAGGAGGAGCATTCTCTTATAATACTCACAATCCAATCATTGTTGTCGATGACAGAAACCGCACCATTTGACAATATGCCATTCCTCTCTTCAACGAGCTCAATTTGAGTATTGTGAGACCTAAAATTGAGGCACCGCAATTAGAACTAAAGCCAGTCATGTTCCAAATATTGCAAAATACAAGTTAATTTAGTGGGACGCATACTGAAGATCCACATCTTCATCTTTGACTATGCATGAAAGTGAGTGACTCATTCAAACTAGTCGAGATGACCGAGGACGCATTGAGACTAAGATTATTTCCATTCTCATTAAAAGATAGAGCACGAGCGTGGTTAAATTCCCCACCGTCAGGTTTCATAACTACATGGCAAGAGTTGGCTGAACGTTTCTTAATGAAATACTTTTCTCCATTTCTGACCGCCAAGATCTGAAATGAAATCACTTTATTTTCTGAAATGAAATCACTTCATTTCAGCAACTTGACGAAAAATCTTTATATGAGGCATGGGAGAGGTTCAAGGAGTTATTACGAAAGTGC
The DNA here is from genome assembly GCA_013677275.1 of Gossypium schwendimanii. Classification (NCBI taxonomy): domain Eukaryota; kingdom Viridiplantae; phylum Streptophyta; class Magnoliopsida; order Malvales; family Malvaceae; genus Gossypium; species Gossypium schwendimanii. Next base: position 9,558,890 of record CM025248.1, read on the forward strand.
CCTCATCATGGCACTCCTTACTGCATTCAAATGGAGACTTTCTATATTGGTCTCAATATTCATACTAGAATAATGGTGGATGCTTCAAAAAATGGAACCCTTCTTTTTAAGTCTTATAATGATGCTTACGAGATTATTAAAAGAATTACCAGGAATAAGTATTAGTGGCCAACCAACGGAGCAGCCTTAGAAGGACGAGTAGCAAGAGTACATGAAATAGACACATTGGCTTCTTTGGTAGCCCAGGTATCCTCTATGTCTTCTATGCTTAAGAAAAAAATTCTTTTCAATGGTAATCTGACAAATCAGCAGCCAAACTAGTTCGAGAATATTTCTTGTGAATACCGTGAAGATAGCCATTTCTTTGAAAATTGCCCATCGAATCAAGAGTCAAAATATTACATGGGAAATTAGAATTGGAATGCTCTGCAATCAAATTCTTACAACACTTCATGGCAGAATCATCCAATTTTTCCATGGAGTAATCATTGGGCAGACCGTAGTGACTCTTCTATGCCCTCTCGACCAAATTATCCACCAGAATATTCTCAGCAAGTGCAACAAACCCTACCAACTGAATCTTCAAGTAATCTTGAGAATATGCTGAAGGCGCACATAGCGAAGAATGATGAACTTATCTAAAGCCAAGCAGCAACATTGAAGAATTTAGGAAACCAAGTAAGACAGCTAGCCAATGAGCTCAAAAGTAGACCCTAAGGTATTTTGCTGAGCAACACAAAAAATCTAAGAATTTCAGGTAAAGAACATTGCAAAGTAGTCACTTTGCCAAGTGGAAAGACATTAGAGCCCAAGGTGGTTGAGTTCAAGATTAGCCTATTGTAGCTCAAGGCGAAGTGGAAGTTCAACCAAATGTTGAAACTCCTGTTTCACAGAAGTCAAATTTGGTGATCCTTGATGAGGTAAACTTTAAACCAGTCAGTTCTAATAATCTAACACCTTTGTCAGATACAGAGAAATTGCCAGATAAGAGCTATCTTATCAAAGCTAAATTTCATCACCGCCATATCCTTAATGAATCTAGAAGTAGTAACAGGATAATCATTTGAAAGAAAATTTTGATGACAAGGTGACTTTTAATGACTTAGATGCTGCTAAATCCCCAGATGTAGTTGAAGACGACTCTGCTATTTCCTAGATGGAATCATTGGCTTCTATAGAATTGGAGCTCAATTCTTTAGACGATCTGTTAGAACAAATTCTACTGGCGGATTTGTCAAGTGATGATGAAGACAAGGAATGTTTGGATTTGTTAGAAGCTAATTCGAAGGAATTCACTCAAGAAGTTCCACTCGAACCATTAGAGTTATCATCTCAGGAGTATAGGCAACCAAAGTTGTTGGTTGAAGAGCTAGCTAAATTGGAATTGAAGATTTTGTCTCCTCATTTGAAATATCATTATTTGGGTATGTCTTCGACTTTACCTATCATTATTTTAGTTGAGTTCACCAAAAATCAAGAAGAAGAGGCACTTGTGGTTTTGGAAAGTCACAAGAAGGGTACTGGATGAATTATTTCATATATTCGAGTCACGAGTTGGAGGATTTGTAGGAATTACAGGAAGTTAAACAATGCCACCAGGAAAGATCATTTCGATTTTTCTTTCCCTAATAAGATGTTGGGCAGATTTGATGGTAAAGAATATGATTACTTCCTAGATGGGTATGGTTGGTATGACAAATGACCATTTGACACCACTATGGTTAATAACGATCCAGAATAAAATGGAGGGAGTGATTTTCTCTTTCTCTATTGTTATTTTATATTTTTAGTTTTTTTACTCATTTGAATAAAATGGTAAACTTAGATAAAATTTCCTTTGGGTCATTACTTAATTAAAATTCTACCTAGGAGATTTGGGCTTAAGCGGGACCATCTGTGACCCCTCAAATCTTTCCCAGGAGTTTAATTTAATGTAATTTTTTGAAAAATGTTTTTCTAAGTAGCCTAAAGAATTCAAGTATTTATTTTGTTAAATAAAGGTTCAACTTTTAACCCAAGCACTAATTTCTCTGAGTTTTTTTAGTTTACTTTCAGAACAAGAGCTTAGGATCCAAAAAAGAGCTACCATTGGGCTTAAGACACTACTGGGAAGGGAAATATTCAACCCTTTTTCCGCACAAACCTGTAGCCCTTACCTTGCTCCACTGCCACTCTCAAGTAACCCCATACACCCTTTAATGACGTAGTGCTTAACTCCTTAAAACACCACCCCAAACACCTTGGTTTGAAGCCACAAACTACCGCACCTAAACAATCCTTAAAACTACCACCCTTTCGAACTCTAAGCCTTACCATCAGCTACTCACCTAGCTACCCAAAATAGAAATCTCCCTTAACATAATTTCTAACTCCAACACCAAGAGTCCCTTCATCTAGAACCATTCCACAAAGTGAATAGTCTGCTATAAAGGCTATTATTCAACATATGTAGTGGTAGCAAGAATCTTATTAGAGATATTCAAAACTACGAGATGACTTAATGCTTTTAAGAAAAGCTTTCACAACCCGTTTATTTTTGTGTCTAAATTTTCAGACTTTATATTCGATCCATAGACTCCAATGTCAAATAAGGAACGAGGTGATTAAAGAAAAAACAAGGATGATGAAGCAAAAGATGAGTCGAATTCTGAGGGGTCTGCAAATAAATAAAAAGGGGGATCTTGTCTCTAATTTATTTTATTTTATTTCTAAGGATATTTTAAGTTTTTAGGCTTAGATTCTTTTAGATATTTCAATTTCTTACAAAATAAAACAAGAGGTTGAAATCATAAAAATTGAACAAGTTGCAAAATAAGAAGTGTGGCAATAGATATGTATATGTCTAGGATTGGATTTACTTAGGAAAAGCTTGGTATTTAAGCAGTCAAACTTGACTCACCTCCTTTTCCTTAGGTCCTACCTAGTGTATAGTATCTATTCACTTATATATTGTCATTCTCTCTATTGTTTTTAACAATGGGGACACTGTTTATTTTAAGTAGGGGGACCAAAAATTGAATTAGTTTTTTTTTCAGAATACATTATTCTTATAATTATGATTAAGTTATATTTTGTTCAAAAATTTGATTTTTTGTTAATTATGCTAAACTTCAATATAAATAAAGTTCTATTATTCTTAATATAAATAAACTTCAATATTTTAGCTGAACTATGACATAAATGTTATTCTTAATAAAGTTTGTAATCATACCATAAAATTTTTATGACTTTATGAGAGCTAGACATGCATGAAAGTTTTAAGTTACTAGAATTGACTTAGTAATTTCTTGAGGCGAAATCCTATGAAGCATGGAATTTTGAAAATGACTTATGCAAACTTTTGTTTGGATCGTTTGAGCCTTTCAAGCTAACCTTAACTAATATTTATCCCTTGAAACCCAACTTTGAGACTATATAGCTTGATTTTTATTTGAACCATTGCAATATTATGCCATCACTTTTCTCATAATTATCTCTAAATTATCCCAAACATTAGATTCAGTCTATCCAAAATATTCTCTGAAAATAAGTTTGGGGGAGTTTAAAAGAAGTATCAAATGCTCAAAAAAATTTAGTACATAAAATAATATGTAACAGCCCGTTTTTAGTGAAATCAGAACAGTGGTTTGGCGACCACAACCCGAGTCCGTAAGAAAAATTATTTTAAAATTATTTTATGGTCTACTGTATGATAGAAATATCGTATAAAAATTTCTTTAGGAAAATTTTACCAATTACATGATTAATTGATAAAAGGACCAAATTGTATAAAATAAAAAAAGTTGAGTTCTAGTAGCTATAAGTATCAAATAGCTATGGAATTCAAAATTAGAGGTCCTTATATGGCAAATAGACCATTAAGAGGATTTAGTAGATAAGTAAGATGATTCATCCATGGAAAATTAAGAAAAAAAAAGGACTAAATTGGAAAGTAAAAATAATAAACGATGATAAGTAATTAAATAATGAAAATATCATCTTTTTCATCATCTTTCCCAAATTATTTTTATGGAAACCCTAGCTAAGAGAAAAGAACTCAAGCAAGCTTATTTGGCTTAATTGGGTAAGTAATCTTGTTTTGTTTCTAGTAATTTTTATGTTTCCTAGATCGTAATAACTTAATCTAACTATCTCGGGGGATTAATTTGAAAAATTATCAAAGTACTAGGGTTTTTCCACGGATGAATATGTATGAATTATGAAATTTATGGTAGAAATTGAAAGGTTGTTGATAGATAAACAAGTTTTGTAAAGTAAATTTTGATGAAATTGTGATTTAGGGACTAAATTGTAAAGTTGTAAAATTCATGAAAAAATTCTAAATTTTATGAAATGCATGGGCTGTAAATGTTATATGTAAAAAATAGTTAGGCTTGGAATAAGGATTAAATTGCATGAATTTCATTTTTCGTGCCTAAGGACGAAATCGTAATTTATGAAAAGTATAAGGGCTAATGGTAATTTTGCCTAAAATGTGAATTGGATTGAATTTAATATGAATTGATGTTAAATTCATTTATATAGATTCGGATAGACCAAATACAGATTTAGAACGAGGAAAAGAGAAGGTATCGGATTTGTAGATTATAAATACACGAACATTTGTCAAGGTAAGTTCGTGTAACTAAATTGTGTATATTTATATGTTTGAATTCAATGTTGTATATGTGAATTGTATAAATTTCATAAATATATAAAATTGATCACATATTCGACAATACTCGATAAATATTAAGTCCCGTTTGAGCAAAAGAAATTTGATGGATACAGGGTTCCCAAAATGGTTGTGGTCTTACATATATTGCGGACACACCACATCTCGAAAGTGTGTTCCTATATTTTCCCTCTCGAGCTTCTCATTATATGGTTCTTGCAAGCTTCACATTAATAGCTCTTCAGAGTATCTCGATTGGTTGTGATTCTGCATGTGTTGTAGACACACCACAGCTCTTATGAGCGTCACGTTATATGGCTCTTCGTGAGCTTCTCGATTAAAGGCTCTTTGTGAGCTTCCTGATATGACTCACTTAAACTTCCCGATATATGGCTATCCGGAGCTTTTTGATTAATGGCTCTTCGGAGCTACCCATTATTGGCTCACTTGAGCTTCCTGATTATGGCTCTTATGATCTTTCCGCTATACAGCCCGGATAAGCTTCCCGTTACATGGCTCACATGAGCTTCCCATTATATGGCTCGAGAGAGGGCTTCTCGATTAGTACTTTAATGAGCACTCCTGAATATGAATTGATGGATTATAGATTTGTACACTTCGTGTATACTACCCATGTATCCATTGATATTTTAAATGATTCAACGGGTAAAGTTTTGATATGAGATTATATGAATGTGAGATAAATTGTTACGAGTTTATACTTGAAATACAAGGATATGATTTGTACATGTTTCATGAATACTTGATGCGAAAAGTATAAGCATATGGAAATAGATTATTGATGAGCTCAAATAGGTTTCTTGATATTCGTGTGAATTACATGACTTAAGTAACATGTTTGATAAGGATATGTGTTAGGGCATTTGGCCAAATTGCTTGAATATGCTTTGAATACTTACCTTAATGTAATTGAATGGTAAGTAAAATTTCTCGTTATACGAACTTGCTAAGCATAAAATGCTTACTCTATTTTATTTCCACTATTTTATAGTAACTTGAAAGCTCGTTGGATTGGAAGTTTGGCAGAGATATCATCAAACTATCCATCGGCTCATCTTGGTATATTTAGTAAAACAACTTTGGTTATAATGGCATGTATAGGTTAATTAGTCAATGTTGACACATACATGTTTGGATGTAACTAGCCATTTGAAATGGCTTGAGATTGATATATATATTGATGTATATATGTACGTCTTTTCTAGTTAATGTGTATGGCAAAAGGATTGATGTTGAAGTGAGTATTAATTATGTATATGAATATTTGATCAAGTAGGTAAGTAAGTAAGTTTGTATACTTCCTTATATGAGGTAATATATAATGCATAAGACTTGGATTTGGCTTGGTTTAAATGTTTTGAATTGGCTAAGGAATGTGTTGAATTGTTAATGTAGGTGCAAGGTTGGGTGAGAAAAGCGGCCTTGGAAATGACCTATTTTCGTCCATACGAGCAGAGACATGGGCGTGTGTCTTAGCTGTGTCTGACACAAGACCTAGCACATAGGCATGTGTTCTGGCCGTGTGTCCCCTGTATCTTAAAAATTTCAAAATAGAATGCTTAGAATTGATCACATGGCCTGGCACATGGGCGTGTGGCTTGGCGGTGTGACCCATTCACCTACACACGGCCTAGCACACCAGCGTGTGACTTGGTTGTATGACCCAAGTTAGAGAGTTACACGGGTACGGACATGGGTTGGGACACGGCCATGTGCCCTATTTCGAATACCCATACAATGTGAGACAAGGGAATGTCTCTTGGCCGTGTGAGCCACACGGCTTGACCACACTGGTGTGTGTCCCCTGCACCTTGGAAAAGTTTTAAGATTTTGCTAAAATTTCTCTAAGTACCCGATCTAGTCCCGACTTGTTTCTAATGCATGTTTTGGGGCTTGAGGGCTTATATAAGGGACTATATGAGCGGTAATAATTAGTTTCTTATATATATGTTAAATGATATGAAATATTTGTATTTGATCTGCATATTCTGATAATACTTCGTAACCCTATTTCGACGACGGATACGGGTTAAGGGTGTTACATAATATGCTCAAAAAAAAGGAAAAAAGAGAGCATATGTACTCAAAAGAATATAGATGTACAAAGAGCATTTGGACTCAAAATGCAAAATAAGTTGGTGAAATTGAATGAATTTATTCCAAAGGTCCGATACAAGCTGAGTCTAGGGCTTTTCCTTATTGGACGTAATTATTCCCATAAGCTTTATTTCCCTTCAAAAAATCACGTCTTTCTATTTTCTTCTTTCACTCACTTTAAACCCCTCTTCACTGTGCCGACTGTGAAACACCCAAGCAACCATTTTTATTCACTTTCTCTTTCCCAAGTTCATACCTTTACACCTTTAAATCATCTTCACTCCACAAAACAAAAAAAAAATATGACAAGAATGAGAGGTTCGGTCAAGAAAGCTACCAAGCCTATTGAAGAACACTTATCCTATGCAATTGCAGTTCGGGAGTCAGAATCCTTCATGCCAACGAAAAAAAAGGAGCTAGTGATCTTTTAATTGAAAGCAATCAAGGATCGATTTCAAAACAACATTTTAAAGCGAAATTTCCACCCATAACAGGGCATTCTCCTTTCGTAACAACAAGACATGGGCAAACAAGTTTCCAGAACCATCTCTAAGTTGAAGTGGGAAACTTTCTACACGCATCCTAGTAGCTATTCTTCTTCATTGGTACGTGAGTTTTACACTAATCTTTATGACCATGAGTTGGAGTTTATCTTTGTTCAAGAAGGTTTAATCTCATGGGAAGCTACAAAATTCAATGAGCTGTACAGCACTAAGGTGGATGTCGACAAACACTCCAAGTTTATTGAGGACATCACAGACGACAAAAGGGACCTCCGGGTGAGGGATTTATGTGTCGAATGAGCATTCTGGATGGGTTCACATCAAAAGAATTATATGATGCACTGTCGCTTCCTAGCACTGCAAAGTAAAATCTGGTTTCATTTTGTCAACTGCAAGTTACTGCCATCCACTCACAGCACTGCAGTCAACCTCAATAGAATGTGCCTCATACATTCTATTGTCAAGGGCAGAAGGACTGATGTCGGTCCAATACTCGACCAAGAAATTGTTGACTGCACTACAATGCATAATGTAATTTTTCTTTTCCTATCATTAGTGATGCTACTGTGTCAGCAGAAAGGGATCGTGCCCCTTGATGATAAAGAAGTCTTTAAAAATAAGAGCCCAATCAATGAAGCATCTATTGAAAAAATGACTCGTGGCAAAGATACGTCTACAATGAAGGAGGCAAAGACTAGAAAGACAATGAAGGGAAAAACCAAGGCAAAGACTAAGGGAACAAACCTAACTGTAGAGACGTCGTTGTTGCGCAAAATGAAGGATATCGAAAAGTTGGCCAATTCCATCGGTAATAAGCAGATCAAGCTTGTCGCGATAATAGAGGATATGGACAGATAGCAAATTTTGTTCTACACTTATACCAGGGCCTATGAAAATTCTATTGTAGCCACATTACGTCAGTTATGCTTGACCCCACTCCCAGAAGTTCCAGTGTTCCCACCGATTATCCGAGAGTATAAACCCTCCTTCGAGGAATATGACCTAGGGGCCCGAGATAAATCGAGAGAATACCTTTCCATTGTGCACATCTATAATGTTGAGAAAGAAGAGGACTCAAGGGACGTTGAGATGTGTATGCGAAAGATTGATAGCCTGGTCACGGGTGACTTCCTTGTTGGTCAAGAAATGTCTGCTATTGAGGAGGAAGTTGATGTGGGAGAGGAGAAAGTCTATTTTTTCGTTGTGAACGAGATGGCCGAGGAAGAAAATACTGAGAAAGAAGCTATTGAGAAAGAATCTACGGAGAACATTGACAATTCATCCGAGTTTGTGGGTACAACTACTAATAACCTGGAGCGAGATGGAGCTAGACTAGCGGAAACTACAGAGCTAACAAGTGAGGAGCACCACAATTCATTGGCGATAGTGGTCTATGCCAGACCACTCAAGGTAACCCCTCCTACACAAGAAGCAGTCGATGATATCGGGGCAGCACCGAAAACTAAGGAGTGATCCGAAGACTATGCGAAGCCCAAAGAAAAGAAGAGAAAGCGCTCCAAAGACAAAAAATGCAAGGAGGAGAAAAAGAGGAGAAAGAAGAAACATTGTGCAGCCACATTGATGGTTGAGGAAAACTGAGTTAGTTTATTTTAAGTTTTAGCTATAGTATTCATGCATTACATGTAGCTGTAATTTTCATTTTGTTAATGAACAGTGTCGTTGTATTTTTATTATCATCGCATTTTAATCTTAGTGCATCAGGGACAATGCAAACTTTAAGTTTGGGGGAATGCATAAGGGGTTTGGAAATATACCCACATTTCAAAAAATATTACTATTAATGAAACATACAAGGTTTATTTGTGGTTAATGCAAATGTATTGAAATTTTTTGTTACATTCGATGCTTAATTCTTGAATCATGTGAACTATCAATGAATGAGTTGGATAAATTTGACTGAATGTGGTATCTTCAATTCTTTGATGAATGATTTAGGTTGCATTAGTAATGTAATACCCCGAAAATCTTTACAGTAAGATATTATCTTTTGATATAATAAAATAAGAAAATAAAGAGTCAAAAAGGGGAAATTTTGGAGTTATGTCAACATTGGGA
>CM025248.1:9610838-9655031 GCA_013677275.1 Gossypium schwendimanii
GCCTTATATTAATAAACATGATAAATCAAGTATGTTATTACAACCATCTCATGATTGATCTTTGGGCTTACTCTAACAGTCATTTGTGGTGCCTAAGGGCATATTGGTTGTATGTTGTTATACCATATGTATCAAGGTAGAATATACATGATTTTGGTGCCTTGTTATGGCTTGTGTACATTTGCATTTTTGGTTGTAGGTGCATGCCTAGATGGGTAAGAAAAATGACTTGTAAAATGGCCAATTTTCATCCACATAGACAGAGACACGGGCGTGTGTCTCAATCGTATATGACACACAGACAGACGACACCGCCATGTGTCCCCTGTAGCTTCAAAGGGTTACAAGTCAGATTCTTACATGACCTAGCACACGGTCGTGTGAGGTTATTTTGAAGGGTACACAGCCTGGCACACGGGCGTGTGGCTTGGCACTATGACCCAAGTTAGTGAGTTACACAGACATGAATACGGGCTGAGACAAGGCCATGTGTCCCTAGTTTGAAGTCCCACACAGCTTGAGACACGAGGGAGTCTCTTGGCCGTGTGACCCTTGAAGTGTTGAAAATTTTCACTTTTTTCTGAATTATTCCTTGAGTTTCTAATTTAGTCCCAACTTGTTTCTAATGCATATTTAGGGCCTCGAGGGCTTGTATGTGGGACGATATGTATGATTTGGATTGATTTTAATATGAATGTTGATATGATTTTAAATGTTTAAAATTTATATTTGTTTTATTTGAAAACTCCGGTAATGCTCCGTAACTCTGTTCTGGCTACAGATACAGGTCAGGGGTGTTACAGTTCCTCTGTGGGGTAGGACCTGCACCAAGTGAGATTGAAAGGAGATCGGTAGAAAAATATGAGAACAAAGAAAAAAGGGTTTTGGGGATTTTAAGGTTTTAAGAGTTAGGAGATTTAAGTTATTTTGAGAGGATTTAAAGTTTAAAAAAGTTTTTAGTAATAGTTAAAAGAGTCATTATGTTTTAAAAAGAGGGTTTTGAGGTTTAAAACATGTTAAAATTAGGTTTAATTAGTCATTTTATGCAATCGAGTTGGGTAGACCCTGCAAAAAAAATCATAGCGATGTCGCGGCACAGGGACTCCGTGTCGCGACACCCCTGGCAGTTTGTTGTTGTCACGACATCGGGTTCGATGTCGTGAAACATTTTGAAATTTTGGAATCTTGGGTATACTTTCTTTTGTATCGTGACATAGAGGTGCTGGTTCGCGACATCGAGATGGTTTCCTCAATTTCTTTGGTTTTGAATGCAGTGTTGCTATAGTGGGATGCAGTGTTTGTGACATCGACTCTCTTTTAACCTAAATTTCCAATTTTTAAAGTGCCTCAGGTTCTGTTTAGTAAAAAAATTAATAATAGATAAATTCTAAACTAATTGGTTAGTTAAATATACAATAATATACATAAGGTTAAAGTTTAACTAAAAATATGTTAGGTCTTGTTGCCAGATTCATCCGCCAACTCGATTAGCGTGCCCATGGTTGCTTTTCTTATTTTGTTTCTATTAGTGTTTGTCTAACATCCATCGTGCGATTTCATTTTCCTACGCTTGTCTCGCTCTTTGAACTTACTTTTTCGACTTGCATTAATAATAAAGAATACTTCCCCTAGCTAAGGGTTGTTAGGGATCTTTGTAAACATTTCATAACATCTTCTCCCTAATCTTTTTCTATCTATCTTGTCTTGTTGGTGGCCGCATTTAAAATTTTTTGTTTCACCATTGATCCTTATGGTTAATTCATTTTTTCTGAAATCAATGGTGGACTGTGACATTGCTAAGAATGGTCTGCCTAACAAGATGGGCATCTCATGGTCTTCACCGAAATCTAATATTACAAAATCTATCGGGAAGATAAAGCTGTGCACTTTGACCAACACATCTTCCAATACTTCTTTTGGATGCACTGAAGATCTGTCAACCAACTTTAGTGTGGTATGAGGGTTTTTAAGGTCCCCTAGCTGATTTTTTCGTATATAGATAGAGGCATTAGGTTTATGGTAACTCTTAAACCACGTAAAGCTTTAATAAAATAAATATCCCCTGTTTCTATGGGAATTGTAAAACTCCCCAGGTCTTTTAGCTTTGTGAGAACCTATCGAGATATAATCGCACTACATGAGGCGCTTATGTTAACTTGCTCTTCTGTTTGAATTTTCCTATGCCTAGACATGATTTCTTTTAGGTATTTGGTGTACTTAGGGACTTTCTCAATTATATCAATTAAAGGCGGTTCGTGGTATGATAATAGGGGAGAAGGTCGATCGTTGAAAGCTAGGAACTATAAGGATCCGTCTAGTTGAAAATATAGGTATGAATTTGATTTAGGGTTTACTACTATAAAAATTCAGCTTGATTTTTAAAATTTTATTTTCCTCAATATAAGGAAACTATTTTCGAACCAGATGTTGTTCCAACTATTGGTATCAGAGTCAGGTTGTGCTATATTTATATTGTAAATCGAGACTGAAATTCTCTCTCTTCTTCATGTGTGATTAGGTTTTATAAGATATGACACTCTTGTAAATATATGCATGTCCAGGGGAATGTACGTGAATGAATGTATTATATTATTTTATTATTATGTATGATAAAGTAATTTTTTTAATGTTGTGATTCATAGAAAATTAAATGTAATTTATTAATTTATAGGGCATGTATAGATCGTGGACTATCATCTCCACATAAGATTCGATTTTATTATTCTAGAATAAAATATGTGAGACAGAAACGAACATAGGAATTTTGTAACCGAAATCTTTCAACGAAACCTTGAGAATCGAGATGCATCCAGACCAATTGAGATAACGCAAACCCAACCCAACCTAACTAAAAAGTGATTGACGGTGGTCCGACAATAAGAGACTTCTAATGGTCCAACGATGGTGGCTGACGGTGGTCCAATGATGACAACAACATGAAAACAACAACGAAAGGATGACGACGATAGAAACGTGAAACGATACCACAACTAAAGTCTTTGGTGGCAAAACTGAAGACCTAAAGTATGCTTTGGGGTGAATTTTGTAACTTTTTATTATTTTACTATTTTAGGATGGAATCATGGAAACTTTGGTTGATTAGAGTCATTCAAATTTTTATGCATTTATTTATGTGATAAACATGATAATATTTATATGACTGGGAATGTATGTTCATTCATATATATGATACGCATGCCATATAGTTTAGAGAAGAATGTCATATGCACTTGTCATGCATATATTGATCATTTATGATTGAAACCGAACATTAAAAACCTTTCATGTTTTAAAATATTGAGAGGGAGCAGGTCCCTAAAAAAGACCTACGACCTCTATCAATGGTCTTTGTGATGGCATGGCAATTTAACTACCCCACTGTAATATTGTCATGTGGACCTTACTGAGGAGGTTTCCTGAAAGTAAGTAGGACTATCTTCTAACCCTATGATAGTTGGATCAGCCTCTGTGGTAGGTATTATCATGCACGATATAACAAGAAGTTTTGTTTTCAAAGAGTAAAACTAGTCACAACATGCTACTCCATGAGATTATCTCATGATGACTTATTTGTGGTGCATGATGCGATAGGTGTGGAGTTGCTAGTTATACACTCAAGCTCTTTTAGTTAAGTAACTTCCCATGAAGCTTTACTTCATTTAGAATGAAGGCCAAATGTTACATAATTATTAGTACGTGTGAATGCCTATAAAAATAGGTTAATGTACTAATTGGATGAAAATTCATGTTCTTACTAGTTGATCATGATCACCCCATGGTGGCTTGATTCAGTGGGTGTAGGAATTATCGTTTCAATGGCTTACAAATGTTTTCATGGTTTAATGTAAGACGAAGCATCATCTTAATGCATATTGTAATGTTGCAAAACCTTTTCAAACATTTGCTTAATCCAAAGATATTAATGAAAGAATGTTTTATTTTTAGTTTGAAAATTGTACTTACTCTTTTATTAAACATACTCACTGAAAACAAACTAAATGGAAATAACTATATGGAATTGAAAAGGAACCTAATGATTGTCTTGAGCTGTGAGAAACTTAAAATAGTTCTTGACAATAAGTGCTCTTTGGCCATTCAAGCTAAGGCTAGAAAATGCTGTGAGAAGTATGATGAGATAACTCATTGCTATATGCTAGCAAGCGTGGCCAACACTTTTTATAAGCAATTAAAGAGCTATAAGACTGCCAAAGCAATTCTAGAAAAATGAGAAGGCATGTTCAGAGGCCAAGCTACCTTGACTTGACAGTTGACTATTACTAGTTGGATGAAAACCCGGTAAAAGCCTAGCACTCTATTCAAAGACCATTTGATTACTCTTATGGGATACTTTGCCGAGGCTACAAACAATGATGCCAATTTGGACAAAAACACTTAGATTGAGATGATGTTCAAAAGCTTTTCCAAGAATTTTACAAGCTTTCTGGCCACATATAACCATAGGAACAAGAAGTTGAAGCTTACACAACTCCTAAAGTATTCACAATCTTATAAGTTGGTGTTGAATGACGGTAAACTAGTACGAAGATTAGAAGAAAATATAATAGTGACCGCCTTCAGATGTATCAATCTTAGAGTGTGAATACTATAATAAAATATAGAAATATGAGGTGGTATCTGCAAGTATACGAGTCAAGTTGTAATATAGTTCTACAACGAAGTAGGTGAGTACTTTGAGGATCGTACCCAAGGGAGGCGAGTGCTAAATCAATTCTAACCTAAACACTAAAATATCTAATTAGTACTTTAAATAAGCTAGTACGAGAACAAAATAAAATAACATAAAATAAATAAAATTCAAGAGATAAAAGAGTAGAGTGAATAAAATCTTGATTATGGGTGATTAGCTCACTTCGGTAATCCCAGTAAATTGTTTTTTTGAGTTTCTCTTCAATCAACTAGTCACTACCCTAGTAGGATCTTCCGATTTTCCACTAACATAACGAGTTAACAATGACTACTTATTTTTCGACCTCACAGTTCAGACTGGTTTGGGGTGAAGGTGTTAATGGATGAAAAATACCAATTTTGGGTTAATTCCCACCTTAAAGACTTTCTAGGGTTGTCAAACCTAGGGTTTGTTTCACGTTCTTCCTTTCCCAAATAGCTGATCTGTTGAGTAACCCTACAAAACTGTTAATAGATCATACCTCCACTCACTTATCCCCCAAAGAAGGATTAGTTTCTCATGGATTTCATAAACAATATGGAGTTGATGTAAAGAGAAAACACGATAAATGGAATAAAATGTAGAGTTTAAGAAATTACCTAATTTGTATTAAAGATGGGAAACGAATCCAAAGAGTTTGATGATCTCTACAAATCAGATCTATTGACAAAGAATAATTGAAAATAAATTCTAAAAACATAAGAAAGAAAGAAAGAAAGAAAGAAAGAAAGAATCTATGCTAAGTGAATGGTGTCTATAACATGTGCCAGATGAGCCTATTTATAGATTCTAAGTGGCAATCGTCCTTAACCATAGGTTGGTTGATGTTCTTGAGCTTTAAATTTGATTTTGTAGACCAAAACACCCCTATTTCATATTTAATTTCTGCTCCAGAGTTAATGTCATGACACATAAGGACCTATGTCATGACATGGAAGTCAGTATGCTCCTCTTGAGCTATCTTCAGTGGGTATGTCACGACACCCTCAAGATGTGTCATGACATTGAAGGCAGTCTCGAGCTTTCTCTATTCTACTCCCTATGTTGTGACATCGATCATACATTGTTGCGATGTAACGAACAGTATCAGTTTAGTATGCCTTCTAAAAGTCTCATGTACACTCACAAATTGTGTTAGCTCACCTTTAGGTCTTATTCAACCCTTAAGGTCAATAAAAGACTTAATTTTCACATTTTATTAACTAATTAAAAAATTAAGAAAACATAATTCAAACTTACTGAAAGTGCTTGTTTTCAAGCTCCTAAAGTGCGATAATTAGTTAAATCTGCTACACCAAATTACGACATGTCAAATAGTTGCTTCTTTCTTAAAAGGAAAGGAAACTCGTGCTAAGAAAGGCAAGGCTCAAGTTTTTGGGCCACCACAAGTGGAAATGAAGAGAATCAGAAAGCCTAAAGACTTATCTAAGTTTAAAGGCTTCTTTTGCAATAAGAAAGGGTACTTCAAGTCAAACTGTAAAGAGTGGAAGGAATAACTGGCCACCATATGTAAATGTATGTAACTCTTTATGATAAAACCTTGTTTAGAAGAGGATTTAATAAACCATTAGGTCATTGATTCAAGAGCCACTAATCATGTATGTGTTTCTAGACAGGAGTAAAAGATGAAAGATCTTAGAGATAAGAGTTTATCATTGCATATCCAAAATGAGACAACTATGGTAGTTGAAGCAATGTGAGATGTACATATTTGTTTTCCTCACTTTAGGAAGATTATTTTGAAATTAGTTTTCTATGTGCAAAGTTTCAAAGGAAACTTAATTTTTGTTGCATGTTTATATAAATATGGCATGACTGTGACTTTTAATAATGGTATTACAATATTTAGAAACCACAATCTTATCTATAATGGATGGATGCCAAGTAATCTTTATTTTATCAAACCAAATATGTACATACTGCTTGAGATTGAAATATTAAATAAAAGGCTTAAAACTTCTCACTCTAATGAGGCGTACCTTTGGCATTTGACACTTGGTCATATTAACCAAGAAATAATCACTAGACTTATGAAAGAAGACATATTAAGAAGTTGATCTTCCACAATGTGAATCTTGCTTGAAAGGTAAAATGACCAACTGATATTTTAATACAAAAGGAACGAGGGTCGAAAAAACCCTTAGAACTTGTGCACACTGCCGTATATGGGCCAATGAGTGTTAGAGCTAGAGGTGGTTACAAGTAGTATGTAACCTTTATTGATGATTATTCTAGATATAGGTATGTATACCTAATTCATATCAATAGTGAAACCTTTGATAAATTCAAAGAGTTTCGTGTAGAAGTGGAGAAACAACTAGGTTAACCCATACAAAAACTTCAGTCTGACTAAGATGGGGAATATTTATCAAATGATTTCTTAGGATACCTCATGGAGAATGAGATTCTATCCTAGTTAATCATGTCGGACACTCTACAACAGAATGGCATGGAAAAGAGAAGGAATCAAACGTCGTTAGACATGGTCCGTTCGATTTTAAGTTATTTGAAGTTTCCAATCTCTTTTTAGGGATATGTGGTACAAATGGCTTGTTATATTCTAAATTATATGCCAACTAAGGCAATATCAAAAAATCCTTATGAATTATGGCACGAGATGAAGCTCAATTTATATCATTTAAGGATTTGTGGATGCTCGAACCAATACCGGATAAAGATGCAAAGGAGTTGGAATCATGGATAAAATTGTGCATATTTGTAGGATATCCAAAGGGAACAAAAGGTAGTTTGTTTTATAAACCAAAGAGCAAACTTTGGTAGTGTCAACTCATGCTACTTTCATTAAAAAAACTTACATGAATTACTTCAAACCTCGAAGTAAAGAGGCACTTGAGGAACTTTCGAGAAATAAAGAAAACCCTGAGGAAATGATTCCAGAACCAACTCCTAATAGTAGAGCTACAAAAAATTAGCAACATAGGGTGTTTTGTTGAAATGAGAGGTTATTCGTAAGCCTGAGGTTTTCCAATCAGGTGAAATTATTTTAAACACTGAGTCTGTAGAATAGGAAGATCATGACCCACTCACGTATGATGAAGCGATATAGAGTGTTAATTCCAAGCTATGGGAAATTACTATGAAAGCTGAGATGGATTTTATAGATTTTAACTTATTGTGGGGACTTGTAGACTTACTGGAAGGGATAAAACCTATAGCATGTAAGTGGATCTACAAGAGGAAATGAAATGCAGTTGGAAAAGTGGAAACTTATAAGGCCAAACTTGTAGCAAAAGGTTATACTAAAAAAGAAGGTATCGATTATGAAGAAACCTTTTCTTCAATTGCCATGCTCAATTCAATCCGTAGATTGCTATCGATTATGATAGCTCTCAATTACGAGATCTGACAAATGGATGTTATGACAACGTTTTTGATTGACTATCTTGAAGAGAGTATCTATATAATGCAACCCACTGGATATATAGCTAAAGGAAATGAGCTAAAGGAAATGACCTATATAATTATGGAATCTAGTTTTTTAAGGTTTGAATACCTTCGAGTTAATTGATAAATGGTTGATATGCTTAGTTTCAAGGAAAAAGGAGGCTTTGGCATTTGGAAAGGTTAAAATATCGAGGATAGAGGAAGCAAGGGGAGTCTCTGCACTCTATTTTTTGGTGATTGATGAAATTTTGTTGTGACTGTTTGAGTTGCAATGATCTACTATTATTAATGACTATGTTGACTGAGTATGTTGTAGATGAATATCATTTTACAAGTATAGTTTTTGAATCTCAAATGATATCAGCATCAGATTTGTATAAGTGCTGTGTTTGATGTATTATGATAAATATCTTGCTTTGTGTGAAATGCATGTTTGTATGATATGTGGGGTATGGATGATAGTACCATGACTGGTGTCGCATGTGAAATGATATGTGAATTGTGCAAGTGTACACGTCAAATCAAGTAATAAAGTGATAAGTGAGATTGTCTCCACAGGGATCAATTAGGTACAAAATGGTCGAGTTATTATAATGAGTATGATTAATGTTATGACAAAAATAATAATAAGAATGCTGTGGTAATTTGAAGGAATCATGATGTGTGAAATATGTTTAATTGATAAATAATTAAAAATGCTATGACAAGACAAGAGTAGGAATGTAATGGAAAATTTGAGAATAATTACATGAATAATATGCAAATGAACGAGTAAACAACTAAAAATATTATGGTCAAGATACTATGACAAAATATAGAGGGTGTACGATGTTGATTTGGAAGGTCGAGATTACTAAGAATTTTCCCTTACTAATAGTAATGCCTCGACAAAACCCTTCTCAATCTATAGCTTAGATGAGCTGTAAAATAGTCTGCTTCTTTCAAGAATAAGACCTCACGTTACCTTGCCTTAAGCGATATATGTCTATAGGCCTTTAGCATAGTACACTACACTATTTTGTTTTCTTTTTGTATGAACGTTGCTCTATGTCTAGAGGCTGCTACAAGTATTCGGTCAAACACTTGATCATATAATTTAATTTCAATCTCATTAACCTAACATTGTCAGAATTAGATTAATTTAATGAACATGCTGTACATCCATCTATGTCTAGAGTTTGCAAACATGCAATTTTGTAAAAAACCATTGAATGAAATAGTGTATTAAAGCAAATCTACGCTCTAGTCATTAAAGAAAATAAGGGTCTCATCAAGTAATCCCAACCCTATGAGATTTAGCTCATGGGTTGGAAATTAAAATTCAAATCCAAAGTATCACTCAACATCACTTTCGTCAAATCAATTAACGAAGAATAATCAAGAAATAACAGAAGAACTTTGGGAAGATAGCTTTTGCTCAACCAACCTACATTCCAACGATGTAATGTCCTGTGGTGGTTGAAAGGGACTGCCTTTGTCTTTCTCTTCCCATCTCAACTCAATAGTTACCCTCTATTTTTTTGCCTAAGGATCTCATTTCTTTCTATTTTTTTGGGCCCCCTTTAGGGTTTCCTCATTTAGCTTTTATAATTGTTTTCCATAGGGTAAATCCAACAACCCATGATTTTCTTCCCTCTTTTTTAGGTAGATATATCTGGTACAAGTTCAATTGGGCCTAAGACCGGTACGCTTTGGGTGCTGGCTAGACATATTCTTGGAATTGCCACGACATTCGTGTTGACAAACTATCCAACCCGTTGCCCCAACAAACCTTCACTCCTTTACTTATTGTTCCTCATCTTGCAGCTGCCAATCTACCACCACACACAATCCTTTCACAAACAATTAAAAATAGCTAATATTTAAGTACAACCCAAGCTCTTAATGTAACGCTAAAACAAGAAAAATACTAATGGAATGTCTTAAAATGAAACTAAATGTACCTAAGTACAGGAAATTAGTTAGATCTAAAGGCATGAAATATAACTATTTTCAAGAGTTATCACACCCCCAAACCTGAGTTATTGCTTGTCCTCAAGAAAAATATACATGAATGCAACAATTTTTGCCTACGCACATAACCACATTGTACTTGTTGGATCACTGGCACACCCCATGGCGCACTGGTGAAATAAATCCGAGGATCACATCCAGGGATACATGTGCAAGGAATGAATTGGGGTGAGAAGGATATCAACAATTACCTTTAATCATCTGGAAAATCAAAGATAACTATTGTGAAACTGATTACGTAATTGTATATCAATTCCAAGCCGCTATGAAAAGTTTCAGCTTCTACGTAATTCACCCGGTGTGACAACGAACGATAAGAACTCTCTCAAAAATTTTCAGAGAGAAAAACTCATTGATGGCTGCTAGGCCTCATACACTATATTTTGGGTATATAAGGTTTTTCTTAAAAACCCTATATTTCCTAATTCAGGAATAGTTGATATCTTAATATGAATCAAGATTCATTATAATAATTAATTAAATGTAATAATTATAATTACCATAAATATAATAATGTTTGACCAAAAAATTACCATTACAATAATTATGATAATATTCGATCGTAAATTATAATTACAATAATGATAATAAAGATTTCGATAAATTATGTTTAAGTAAATTTTATACGAATCAAATTCATATATATTAATTTAAACATGTTCTCATTATGTGTACCACATACTTGTACATATAAATCATTCGATATGTAATTGCCCAATTAAATTAATTCTATAATCAATTTAATTCATGTGACATCCAAAAAATAATACCAACTATGTTTGGATTCTGTTCGTTGCAACCATAGGGTGTGACCATGTAGGTTCTTGTAATGTTAGTAGTAATACTAGAACGATTCTAATATTACAAACAATGAGTGGCATCTGGCAATGCATCATTGCTACCTAAGTTACAAGAAGTCATGATTTGACATAATCTCACAGTGATTAATCCTTCATGTATTAAATCTTTTTGTCCTATATATAATGGACACAAGTCATGGAATAGTCACACTCGCATAGTCCATCTAATGTTTCTTGATATCCTGAGTAGACTATGATAAAAAATTAAGTATGATATCTCATATCAACTTATTCGAGCATGACCATGCATTTCTAGTCTCACTCAATCAAGTGGCCTAAGATATTGCTACCATTATGCAGGAGGGACAAATCCTATATTAATCAACCATATCCCACTACATAGATTGTGGTTTATCCAACATCAGCCTTTATAGAACAATCAGTTACGGTGGGCGTTTGACTATATCAAAATATATGACTCATGGTGTTAGGATAATGATGATCTCAAGTCTGAGGATCGTATACATAGTAATCACTATGAGTAATTTTGTGACTATTACATAATAATCCAAGAAACATAATCATAGCGGGTCAGTCCTACATGTTGTTTTCTGACACACATACTCATGTATTGATTTTAACATCCCATGTTAATGAAAACACTTTGTCATCAATAAACTACACGTTAGTCTTAATGCATTATTCTTGTCCAAGCCCATAATAGTACTCAACTAAAGACCTTTTAAGAATAATCATATTATTCTCAAGACATTATTATAAAACAATTTATTTATATATACAGAAATGAAACTAAAATAATAATGGAAATGTATTTTATTAATATACGAGGTAAAACAAGTATGTTATTACAATCATCTCATGATTGGTCTTTGGGTATACTCTAATAGTACTACCATTCCATTCAAAGAGCAATATATACTTCAGTTCTTAGCAATCTTCTATCTTTCAAAACTTGTTCGAGTTTTAAAGGTTTGCTTAATAAAATTGATACGGAAGATTACTCCCTAGAAACAAAATTTCCTAAGTACTCATATGTGCTTTCTAGCCATAGCAAACATCTCTTAATTTACTTAGTTCATTTGTTACCTAAACTCAAGTTACTTTCTAACCCTTGCTCTAAGCCTACTCAAAATATTTATTTGTATTTGTGTTTTTTTTAAAGTATATTAGGGGTTTAGCATGTCACAAAATTCTTTGACTTGATAATCACAATGGAGCATACACTAAATTACCTAGTACTTAATCATATCACAATTTAAATAAAAATCACTCTTGAAGCTAAGGGTTTTAACTTAGAAGATGAATGGAGCAAACAACTACCTCCTTAGCTACTTAGCCTATAACTACAATACAGTGCCCCTAATTTTCTTTTCTTTATTATACAATGTTGCACGGACATGAACCCATCCACCTTACTTGGATGACAAAACCATGCAAAATTGGGTCAAAAGTGTGTTAATTTACCCAGCTAAAGTGTTGTTACAAAGTGGACATGTCCTGTTATTTATTGGATCATGAAACTGTCCAATAAGGGAGAGTCAAGCCAAATTTTGACACAAGAATATGGCTGCCCAAAAATAGCTTTGGGATATTTTATTAGAGGTCCCTACAGTTTCAATCTAATCAAAAAATAGCCTTGGAAGATTGCCTTTGAAATAGTCCACTCTATGCCAAATTATAACATGATTTTGTGCTCAAAACAAGCAACCAAATCACCTCCCTTTCCACATATTGTGGTCGGCCAAGCAATGGAGAAGATGGAGGGATTCCAATCCCTATTTTTAGTAAACTTCACCCTCAACCTCATCTATACATAGCACACTACTTTAACCTCTCAAATCATCCCTCATCCCTCACATCCCTTCATTCATCATTCATTCTCTTATTCCCTCTCTTCCTCTCTTCTCCCTACGCATAGCCATTCCATTTTCCCTTCCATTTTAGTTAAAAAAAATCCTTGAAAAGATCACCTTTTGGCTGCCCACCTTGAGGAGAAATTAGCAAAAGAGCAACAGGTGAATCGGTGGAACACTTTCAATCCAAATCTAAAAGGCTGTTTAATTGAAATAGAGTTTACACTTCCCTTACTAGTTGTTTAATTTAATCATGTTTGCAATGTGTTTTATGGTTTTTTTCATCAACAATGATAGCTTAATTCTATTTAGTTAGGATGATTGTGTTAATTCAATCATTTTTGTGTGAATCATTTTTAAAGTGTTTGTACCTCAATCGATCATGTTTTCAATTAAAATCAAGATGTATTTCATTCATACGTGATTGGATGCATTCAGATTAGCTGAGAGATCTTAAACAGATGACGGCTAGTAGACGCAATAATTGAAAAGTGCATGCTTAATTTAGATAATTAAACCCGACTAAATTGAAGGTTCATATTAACTTTAATTCACTCTATTATCTTGCATAGTTTTTAGGTTTATGTGATGTAAATGTTTCAAAATTAATTTGTCCCTGTTACCTTACATAAATACTAGGAAACCCTTAGGTTAATATGATCAGTCAAATGCATATTTCACTAAGTAAATGATTCTGAAAGGACTTAATTTGGTTTCCAAACCCATGAAAGATCAAGTTTCTGTGGAATGTTTTCTGAACACTGTTAAGCATGATGGAAATGAATTGATTTCATTAATGTAATTATCCTAGGCTATACATGTTATTGATTGTTTAAGTTGTATTTCTGTTGCTAAAATCCATTCATACGTTTAGATAATTTTGCATACTTAGTTTAAATTTGCATTATTGATCAATCTTGCATTTAGTTAAATTAATCTAGTTTAATCATCATCACTCAAATTATTGTGTTTTTATCACCAAATTGTTGACTTATAATTTTTTAGATAATTGATTAACATACACAGTCCCTATGGAGATGATAACTAATTTTACTTACTTATTACTTGAATGACTGTGTACACTTGCAAAAAAATCCTGTTATTTTTGGCGCTGTTGCCTTAATCATTCTTTGTGAAATTATTTTTGCAATTCGGTTTTTATTTAATTTCTAACATTATTAATTTATTTTTTAATTCTTTATTTGTGATTTATTTATTAGGTGTTTATGAGCATAGATCAAATCATCGATCTATTACCTATAGACCCTAAAATTGAGCAGACATTTAGATAGAGAATACGTGAATTAGCTCAAAGAGAAACCGGGATGGACTTTGGAAACCAAAATGATGGACAAGGTAATGGATTCAATCATGTGCACAATCCAATCCTTATCGCTGATGATAGGGATTGTGCCATTAGACAATACACTGTCCACTCTTTAATGAGTTAAATTCCAGAATTAGGAGTTTAGATATCGAGGCACCCCAATTCGAATTGAGATCAGTGATGTTTCAAATGCTCCAAATGGTGGGTTAGTTCAGTGGTATGACCACAGAAGATCCACATCTTCACCTTCGATTATTCATGGAGGTCAGTGATTTATTTTAGATAGCTAGTGTGACTGAAGATGCGTTAAGGTTGAAGTTATTTCCACGTTGCTGGATCGATCCCGAGCATGGCTAAATTCATTTCCACCAAGTTCAATATCTACATGGCAAGAATTACTAGAAAGGTTTTTGGTAAAGAATTTTCCACCAAGCAAGAACACAAAATTGTGAAGTAAGATAACCACTTTCCAACAATTGGATGACGAGTCTTTGTACGAGGCATGGAAAAAGATTCAAAGAATTGCTTCATAAGTTTCCACATCATGGGATTGCTCATTACATCTAGTTGGATACATTTTATAACATTCTCAACGCACAGATAAGATTAATGGTTGATGCTTCTATGAATGGTGCGATTTTGTCTACGTCTTATAACGAGGCTCACGAGATTATCGAGAGGATAGCTAGCAACAATTACCAATGGTTGACAAACCAAGTAGCTTTAGAAAGATGAGTAGTCAAAATTCATGAAGTCGATGCTCTCACTTCACTCTCTGCTCAGGTATCTTCTATATCCTTTATGCTAAAAAAATTTTGTTTTAATTGTTTTAATAATTTTGCAGCTCAATCACCAAGTTAGTATGATGTAGTTTCTACATATATTGTGGAGATGATCATTCTTCTGAGAATTGCCCTTAAAAACCCGAATATGTGTATTATGTAAGGAATCAGTATAAAAATAAAAGTGGACAAGGATCGCAGTCCAACTTCTACATTCCTTCATGACATAATCATCAGAAATTTTCCTAGAGTAACCAAGGAAATGGACCAAACATTCATATACAACATAAACCCAACCAATCTCAAGGGTTTTTAGTCAAAAGCCCTAAAACCAATTCAAGTTGAATCATCAAACTAATTAAAGGACTTGTTGAAGGCGTACATGGCGAAAATTGACACTCTGATCCAAAGTTAAGTAGCAACACTGAAAAATCTGGAGAACTAGATGGGTCAGTTAGCTACAAAACTTTGTAGTAGGCTACAAGGAGCCTCGCCAGGTGACATAGAAAATCCAAGGAATTTTGTTAAGGAACGTTGCAAAGTGGTTTCATTATGAAGTGGTAAGATTTTAGAACCCAAGGAGGTTGTGGTTGAAAATGAGCCTATTGAAAAGGAGGAAATTCAACCAACAGTTGAAGTTCCTACACTAGAAAAGCCAGATGCTGAAAAATTTGATGAGGTAAATCATAAACTAGTGAATTTTAAAAAGCTAACATCTTGTTTTGCAAATTTTCCTCCTCAGAAAAGTTGTCCATTTCAACCTAAAGTTCCATTTCCTCAAAAAATTCAGCAGCATTAGTAGAAACATGAGGTACAATTCAAGAAGTTCTTAGATGTTCTAAGACAATTGCACATTAACATCCCATTGGTGAGGCTTTAGAGTAAATGTCCAACTACATGAAGTTTATGAAAGATATCTTGTTCAAGAAGAAATGACTTAGAGAGTATGAGACTGTTACTTTAGTGAATGAGTGTAGTGCGTTCTTACAAAATAAGCTACCTTCAAAATTGAAAGACCCTAGAAGCTTTACGATACCCTATAACATCAAAGAATCTTACTGCCTTAAAGCTTGTGTGACTTAGGAGCCAGTATAAATTTGATGGCCAAATCTATTTTCAAGCTGTTGGTAATAGGTGAAGTAAAACAAATTACTATGACACTTCAACTTGCAGATCAATCTTTAGCATATCCCGAAGGAAATATTAATGATGTTTTAGTAAGAGTTGATAAGTTTATTTTTCATGTTGACTTCATTGTGTTAGATTTTGAAACAAATAAGGAACTTCTGATCATCCTTAGGAGACCTTTCCTAGCTATGGGATGAACATTGATAGATTAATGTTTTGGAGGTGATGAAATTTCCTGATCCAATAGAAGAATGTTAAGTAATGGAGGAATTAAAAACCTTAGTTTCTACGGAATGGGAGAGTAATTTTGAAGAAAACCCATTGGAGAGCACTTTAGGGTCTGAATCTTTGGAAGATGAAAAAGGTAATGAAAACATGGCTTTGATGGAAGTCAATCTGAGGAGTTATGTTCAACCACTACAGTTCAAACTACTAGAGTTGAAAGTTCGAGAATTTACACAACCCAAGTTGTCAATCAAGGAACCATCTAAACTTGAACCAAAGGTACTTCTGTCCCATTTAAAATACGATTATTTAGGTAACAATTCTACTTTTCCTGTGATTGTTTCAGTAGAACTAACAGAACACCAATAGGAGCAACTGATTGATGTTTTCAAGAAATTTAAAAGGGCAACTGGTTGGACCATAATTGACATACGAGGTATAAGTGCTTCCATCTGTATGAATAATATTATTTTAGAGGAAGGTGAGCGAGGTAGAATCGATGGGAAAAGGAGACTTAATCCTATCCTGAAAGAGGTAGTACGGAAGGAAGTGATCAAATTGTTAGATGCGGGAATTATGTACCCTATCGAGATAGTTCTTGGGTAAGTTCGGTACAATGTGTACCAAAGAAAGATGGAATCACGATTTTTGAAAATGAACATAACGAGTTAATCCTGATGAGAACTGTCATGGGTTGGAGAATCGATATTGATAATAGAAAATTGAAAAAAAGTCACTCATAAGGATCATATTCCGTTGCCTTTTATGGATTAGATGTTAGATAGACTGGCAGGTAATAAGTTTTACTACTTTTTAGATAGATATTTAGGATACAACCAAATAGTTGTAGCCTAGGAAGACCAACATAAAACTAATTTTACTTACTCGTACGATACATTAGCTTTTAAGCAAATGCCTTTCAGCTTATGTAATGCACTTGCCACATTTCAACGATGTATGATGGCAATTTTCGCTGATATGGTTGAAAATTGTGTTGAGGTTTTCATAGATGATTTTTCTATTTTCTGTAACACTTATGATGTTTGTTTAAGTAATTTGGCTAAGGTACTAAAAAGATGCGAGGAGACGAATCTTGACCTTAACTAGGAGAAATGGCATTTTATGGTTAAGGAAAGAATTGTCTTATGACATAAAATTTCCAAAAACGAAATTGAAGTAGATAAAACAAAGGTGGACATAATTGAAAGAATACCACCTCTAGTTAGTGTGAAATGAGTTAGAAGTTTCTTAAGCCATGTTGGTTTTATCGTAGGTTTATCAAAGAATTTTCAAAAATTTCTAAACCTTTGGGTATGAAAAGACATTGTTTTTTTATTTTAAGAAATCATGTTTAGAAACTTTTGAGGAATTAAAAAGTCGGTTAATCTCAGCCTAATAATTATTACACCTAATTAGAACTCACCTTTTGAGTTGATGTGTCATGCAAGCAGTTTCTTTGTTGGAGCTGTGATGGGTCAAAGAAGAAACAAAATGTCTGATCCTATCTACTATGAAAGTAGGACTTTAACAGGTGCCCAACTCAGTTATATGGTAACTGAAAAAGAACTTTTTACTATAGTTTTGACTTTTGAAAAGTTCCGTTCATATCTTATAGGTACCATAGTTACAGTGTTTACTGGTCATACGACCATTAAGTATTTACTCAAGATGAAAGATACTAAACCGAGGCTAATTCATTGGATACTTTTACTCTAAGAATTTGACCTTGAGATCCAAGATAGAAAGGGTGTTGAAAATCAAATAGCTGATCATCTGCCAAGGCTAGAACAAAATGAGGTAACTTCTTCACTTGTTCCAAATAATGAGAATTTTCCTTATGAGCATATCTTCGAGGTAAGTCAAATTCATGAAACACCTTGGTTTGTTGATTTTGCCAATTATTTAGCATGTGGAATAATTCCTCGAGAAATGAAATACCAACGAAGGAAGAAATTCCTTCATGATAGTCGGTATTATTTCTAGGAGAATCCATTTTTGTTTA
Source organism: Gossypium schwendimanii (assembly GCA_013677275.1). NCBI lineage: Eukaryota > Viridiplantae > Streptophyta > Magnoliopsida > Malvales > Malvaceae > Gossypium > Gossypium schwendimanii. The sequence continues at coordinate 9,629,082 of CM025248.1, forward strand.
AATGATTTGCAGATAACATAATCAGGAAGTGTGTAGTTGGAAGTGAGATTGACGAGATTTTGTACCACTACCATTCATTTCCGAATAGAGGACACTTTGGTGGTTCTTGCATTGCATCAAAGATTTTTCAAGCAAGATTCTTTTAGCCTACAGTGTTTAAAGATACGTTTGCATATGTGAAAAACTGTGATAGATGCCAAAGAATCGAAAACATATCAAGGAGTAACAAGATGCCCTTGACAAATATTTCAGAGGTAAAACTATTCGACGTATGAGGCATTGATTTTCTAGGCCCTTTTCATTCTTCTTATGGGAACAAGTATATCTTGGTAGTTGTGGATTAAGTATCCAAGTGGGTTGAAGCTAAGGCATACCCAACAAATAATGCTAAGGTAGTCATGTGATTCCTACATAAGCATGCTTTTACACAGTTTGGGACTCATAGAGCTATAATTAGTGATGAAAGATCTCACTTTGTGAACAAATGACTTAATTGTTTGCTTGACAAGCACGATGTGAAACATAAAATTGCTACTTCCTATCACCCATAGACAAATGGACAAGTTGAAAGGGTGAATCATTAAACAAAGGTATTCTTGAAAAGGTATCGCACCCTAGCTGAAAAGATTAGTCTCTAAGGCTCAATGATGTTCTATGGGCCTATCGAACTGCTTTTAAGTCACCGTTAGGAATGACTCCCTATTGGTTAGTTTTTGGAAAGGCATGTCATTTGTTGCTTGAATTGGAAAATATAGCTCACTGGGCCTTGAAATAATTAAATTTGGATCCTAAGCAAGCCGGTGAGAGAAGAATGCTACAACTTGATCAGTTGGAAGAGTTGAGGTTATTTTCATACGAGAATGCCAAGATGTGTAAAGAAAAATTTAAGAGATGGCATGACAGTCATATGAGACCTCGTGAATTTAGATAAGGTCAGAAAGTATTGTTGTTTAATTCGAGGCTAAGGTTATTCCCTGGAAAGCTCAAATCCTGATGGAGAAGATCTTATACCATCTACAAAGTTTATCCATATAGAGCTGTAGAATTGTACAACAACCATGGAGGTACATTTAAATTAATGGTCAACGTCTCAAACACTATTAGGATGATGAAGTTGAGCGTGTTAAAACCTCATTCAAATTAGTAGACCCTTAATTTTTCATAATCTTACTTTTTAATAAATAGTTGGAAATTATTTTTCTTAAATTAGTACATTTAATTAATTTTGACTAAAGAGATTGGAACTTAAGTGAGACCACTTGTGACCCCTCCAACCTTTCCTGAGAATTAATTCAATGTAATCTTTTGAGAAGAAATTTTCTAATTGCCTTCGAAATTTTTAATTTCATTTTAATTTCTGTTTTTCATGTTAATTTTATTTGTTTATATTTAATAAGAGCGTCAAATTGGCCCAAGTACTAATCAATTTATTTTATTTTAAGCAATCTAGTTTGTAAATACAGTTTGGGCTCAAGGCCTAAAACAACAAGGAGAAAAAATTTACCCCACATTACCGTTTAAGGGGTTCCCAAAACCCTAATTTTGCCACCAACTTATGCTTCCATCTTTACCTTACCGCCCAAGTCACCTTTGTAGCTAAATTTTTGCTACAAGTTTTGCCCTAATTTACCACTGGATAAATCCATCTCTACCATCATATTTTTCACAACCATTCAAGAAATAAGCTTAAACCCTAGCCAATTTTTCTTTTTCCTCTTAGTCATTGGCTTAAATCTCAAAGAGTCTCTCCAACTTCATTCCGCCTTATTACCATCGCAAGTCCATCATTGTCGCAAGCTTACAGCCACCGTAATCTCATTGCCAGCTTATTGTCGCAGCAAACTCCTTGCTCCCATCCATTGTCGATTCTTTTCCTTCAATTTTCTGAAACTCTATCTATTTTTTGAGAAAAATCACCAAGTCTTACAAAAGAACTAGATCTTCCAAGACCTTTGTCAAAAATCCAATTGTGATTCAAGATGAGGAAGTAAAATATAAGTTTGATTCCATCTTCAAAAATCAACCCATGATGCCAAAAAAAGGTTTCAAATTGGAGAGAAATGAAAACATGGTTGTGCCTTGGCCAATACAAAAGACAATTTATGCCCTCAATTGGAACTATTTTTGCGATGCACGATCATTTCCCGAAGAGGATTTAGTTCGAGAGTTCTATGGCAATTTAACTATGCCAGATACTACTGAAGTTCTTCTTTGCAAGAAGAAGGCACCCTTATCTTTTAAGTCCATTAATGATTTGTTTAACCTACCTGATGTTGAAGAAGATAAGTACTTTGCGATGATGAAAAAAATAAATTGGGATTTTCTTCAACAAGTGCTTATTGTTCTGACAAATCTGGGATCCCAAAGGATTATAAGAAACTATAGTAGTCATTCTTTCTGAAGGGAATATCTAAAACTAGTGGCTAGGGTGTGGTTGTACTTTGTTCAATACAGTTTCAAGCCTATCTCACATAGTTCCACCATCTTGATAGAGGGAAAACTGTAACACCCCTAACCCGTATCCGTCGCCGAAATAAGATTGCAACATGAAATTGGCCAAATTCAAGCCATTTCCAACACCAGCTCATGCAACCACCTAAAACCATTTTGAGTATATGATCAAGACATCAAAAACATAACAAAAACTAACATGAAGTCACCAATTCAATATTCCAAGATCATTCAACCAATATGCCATACAAGACAGCTCAAATGTAAACATACAAATTCACCTAAAAATATATATATACTTGACCACATTTCATTCATAAACAACTAATTCATTTCCATCTCAAAACATACCATATCTTGACCTATATGATTTCATCTTAAATTTACCATTTCAGCCATACCACTCATGTATCATAAGAACTAAAATGTCACAATTCAACCATCATCAAAATAGTGCCAAAACAACCAACTTATATATACCAAAATCAACATCTAAACATTCTACTAAACATCAAACACAAGTCCACCTATACATGTCATTATAAACTTGGCCAAAACATCAAAAACTACCGATATATTCACTGGATAGTTTGATAGATCTTTGATAAGCTTCCAAACCGATCGAGCTTTTGATTATCTATAAAACATAAGAAAGAAAACTATGTAATCACATAAATGCTTAGTAAGTTCATAAAACATGAACATAACTAACCATTTCAATACATAATATTAAGATTAATACAACATAATCCAACCACAAGCTTGGCATAAGCCTAAGCACCATCAACAACACATGTTAGTGCATTCAAACATAATTCACTTGAATTAACATAAGGTAAGCCATTATACATGAGCATACTTCAGTTGAACTCATCATTTCCATGAACATAAGAATGCTTCCATTGAAGATTTCCATTTCAATCCATTTCATAAATACATGATATATTTCATTTTGAACACTTACCATTCCTTTCATTTTCATGCCCATCGAACCATTTAGAATATCATTGGATACTCAGGAAAGCTCACACAAAGTATGGTAAACATATAACTGTAATCTTTCCTTTACATCATTCCTCACACGAGTTGTGGAGTATCCACAGCAAATATAGGACCTCAGCCATTGCTAGGACATTCAAAACCAGCACTCGAAACATGAAAACCCTAATGACATGTCATTTGTATCCAAAGAAAACCTAAGGTTCAAACGGGCTACATAACCATCATGGCATTGTTGGGTAATCTTCATTCAATTATATGACAATTAACATAATAACATATACTCAAAAATAACATTACAAATGATATTTATTCTTACGAACTTACCTCGACAATTAGAGCATAAATATGAAGTCGATCAATTTGAGGCATTAGCTTTTCCCCGATCTAAATTCGTATGAGGTCTATCTTGATCTAGATAGGAAAATTCAATCCATTTAATACATCTATAATTCAATTCAATTCAGTCCATATTTCATATTTTTTGTAAAATTACTATTTTTACCCTAATAATTTAAATTTTTACAAATTAGTCCTTAAGCTCATAAAATGAAATTTAAGCATTTTAATCGTCATCTCATGCTAGTCGAATTCAATAGGGACCTATATTAACCCATAAAAACTATCATTTAAAAAATTTACCATGAATTTTTACAACTTTTAGAAATAAGTCCCTAAATGACAATTTTATCAAAAATCACTTTACAAAACTTGTTTATTTAACGACTCATAATCTTTCATAAAACATCAAGATTTATGCAAGAACATTCATGGAAAAACCCTATATCTTTAATATTTTTGCAAATTGATCCTCGGGCTAGCTAGATTAAGCTACAATGATCCCGAGAACATAAAAATCATTAAAAATGGGTCAAAATTACACTTACATGCAATGGAAGAGATTGGCCGAATGTCTAACCCAAGCTATGGCTTTCTCTTCTCCTAATTTCAGTGGAAACTTCAACTAAAGAAGATGATATATTTATTTTATGCTATTTTACATCATTTTTAAATTACTTTAATAACCTTGATAATTGACTAAATAAAACACATAATTCATACCTGTCTTTATTCACTAGCATTATAAATGGTCTACTTACCATGCAAGTCCACTCACATTTAAGTTTCATAGCTATTTAACCTTTTTAACAAATAGAACCCAATTTTTGCACCTTTTACAATTTAGTCCTTTTCACTTAATTAAACTTGCAAACGTCAAAATTTTTTAGAGGAATTTTTATACTACCGTACTAACATTCCATAAACATTAAAATAATAATAAAATAATAATTTACTCGTCAAATTTGTGGTCTCAAAATCATTATTCCGATTTCACTGAAAATAAGTTGTTACAACTCTCCCCCTAAAGGAATTTTCGTCCCCGAAAATCTTACCAGAAAAGAGGTTCTGGTATTATAGTTTCATAGCTTCTTCCAGTTCCTAAGTAGCCTTTTCAATTCTGTGATGTTTCCAGAGAACCTTCACTAAAGTTATATTCTTATATAAAACCAGATATGGCTTACAGTGAAGAACCTAGAGCTATATTTAATTTTCTCCAAAATCTATACGTAAACCGTGGGTCTCTGTCACAAATAATGGAAACTGGCACACTGTGCAATCTAACTATCTCAGCAACATACGACTCTGCCAATCTGTAAAGTGAAAATTCGGTAGTACTAGAATGAATTGAGTAGACTTCGTCAAATGATCAACAATGACCCACACAACATCTTTCTTTCTCGGATACGAAACCTATCGTGGCTGTAATAAACCTGAAGGTACCTGATGCTTGGCTTTAACTTGCTGACAAACCAAACATCTTGATACGAACTCTGAGATCTCTGGTTTCATACCTGGACACCAGTACATCTGTTTCAAACCACCATACATTTTATTGCTACCAGGATGAATTGACAAGCTAATATTGTGAGCCTACTATAAAATTTTCTGAAGGAGATTAGAATTTCTCGGAACAAAAATTCTGCCTTTGAAGTACAAACTATCATCTGAACCTACATGAAAATCTGAATCAAGTGTCGTCTCAATTTGTTTCCGTTTAGCTATCAAAACTGTGTCACATTTTTTAGTTTCACAAATCTGTTGCAGAAACGTCGGTCTAGCTTTTAATTCAGCTAAAATCAAACCATCATCAATCAATGTTAACTGCATGTTCAAAGCTCGTAAAGAAAATAAAGATGTTCTACTCAATGCATAAACAACGATATTAGCCTTTCATAGATGATAGTCGATAATCAAGTAGTAATCTTTCAATAACTCAAGCCACCTGCGCTGTCTCAAATTTAAATATTTTTTGCGACATTAAATACTTCAGGCTTTATGATCTGTGAAGATATGACATTTTTCTCCGTAGAAATGGTTTCGGCAAATCTTCAAAACAAACACAATATCTACAAGCTCTAAATCATGACTCAGATAATTTCAAATTTCAAAAGCATACGCTATCACTTTACCCTTTTGCAAAACTAACACAAGTGCCTTGGTTAACAAAGCTTTCAACTAATTAAAACTTTGCTGACATTTCTCAGACCATTCGAATTTAACATGTTTTTGCAACAATCTCATCAACGGTGTAGCAATCATCAAAAATCTCTTAACGAATCTTCTGTATTATCCAGCCAAACCCAAAAAAAATTTGACTCCAGATACATTTCTTGGAGGTTTTTAGTCTACCACAGTTGAAATTTTGCTCACATCAACTCTAATGCCATCGGTCGATACAACATGTCCAAAAAATCTAACTTTTCGAAGCCAGAACTCACATTTGCTGAACTTAGTGAACAATTGCTTTTCGCATAAGGTTTGCAAAACAATTCTCAAATGTTAGGTATGCTCTGTCTCATCTTGCGAATCGATCAAAATGTCATAAATGAATACAACAACAAATCTTTCTAAAAATGGTCTGAATATTCTATTCATCATGTCCATAAACACAACAGGTGCATTATTCAAACAAAATGGCATCACAAGAAACTCATAATGTTCGTACTTGGTTCTGAACGCGATTTTCGGGACATTTGAGTCTTTAACCTGTAACTAATAATAACCAGAACAAAGATCTATTTTTGAGAATACAATCACACCTTTCAACTGGTCAAACAAATCATCAATATGTGGCAAAGGATAGTTATTCATGATCGTTACTTTGTTGAGCTATCGATAATCAATACATAATCACATGGATCTGTCCTTTTTCTTAACAAATAACATAGGAACACCTTAAGGATAAAAATGGTCTGAGTCGAACCCCTATCTGTCAACTCTTACAACTGAGCTTTCAACTCTTTCAATTGAGTATGTGTCATTCAATCTGGAGCTATCAATATCGAAGATGTTCCCGACATTAACTCAATAGCAAACTCAACCTCTCTGATCAGTGGTAACCCTAGTAATTCTTCTGGAAAGACATTCGTACACTAACATACCATTGGAATCGATTCTAGCTTCAATTCGAAAACTCTAGAATCAAATATATAAGCAAGGTATGCTTCAAAGCCTTTTCTAACATATTTTTGTGCCGACATAGCCGAAATAACATTAGATGCACTATCCAGTCTATCTGATTCAATTTGAAGCTTTTTACCATTCTGACACTTTAATATTATATGTTTTTGTCTAGAATTCACAACAACATCATGCAGAGTTAACCAGTTCATACCCAAAATCACATCAAATTCATCAAAGGGTAGTAACATCAAATCAACCGAAAAGTTGCAACCCCAAATCATCAAAGGAAAATTTTTATTAACTTTATCAACTAACACATACTGACCTAAGGGGTTTGTTACTTTAACCAAAAGCTCACTAGAATCAAAAGTCAATTTCTGATCTGACACTAAAGTCGTGCGTACATATGAATGTGTTGACCCTGGGTCAATTAAAGTAGTAACATCAATATCAAAGATAGAAAATATACCGGTGATAACATCTGGCGCTGAAGCTTCCTTTGAGCACGGATCACATAAGCTCTAGCCAGTGCTTATGTCTCAGATCTTACAGCAGAGTCTTTCGTACCACTATGGCTATTACCCCCATTTCCAGTGTTTTTAGGCGGTCTCCCTCTCGCAGCTGTATTAGTTAGTTTAGTAGTTTGAGCCTTTTCTTTGTCAAAACTTTTCGGGCAATCTTTGAGATAATGTTCATATAAACCACATTTGAAACATGACTCATCTTTCAATCTGCATTCATAGAAGTGTCTTCTATTACATTACGAACATTCGAGCTTATTATTTCTAACACTACTTATGCTCGATACAAACGTAGCCTAAGGTTTTGAGCTCGAATGTTGTTTTCATCGATCTTTACCAGAGTTATCCATTGAAGTTGACAAATGACCAAGATATTCTTTTGACTTCTTCTATAGTGATTCGTATAACTTTCCCATATATCTCTTTCCTAAATCACAAGGCTCAAAATCGACTTTTCTCTTTTCTTTACTCAATTCCTAGGCTTTGTGTGCTCTATAAATCGAAACCATAAATTCTTTCAACTCAAGGATCTCGACTAACAACTTGATGTCTTAATTTAACCCATCTTCAAACCGCGTACACATAGCGGCTTTTGTCGGTATACATTTTCGAGCATATTTACTAAGTCAAATGAATTCTCTCTCGTATCTAGATACTGCCATCTGGCCTTATTTCAGCTCAAGAAACTCTTTACGTTTCTTATCTAATAATCTCTAGCTCACATATTTCTTTCAAAATTCAATCTGAAAGAATTCCCAGTTTACCCGATCTCTAGGCACCACAGCAACTAAAGTGTTCCACCACTGATAAGCGAAATGTTTTAACAATAAAACTACACATTTCAAGCATTCCACAGGAGTACATGATAATTCTTTAAAAACTTTGATCGTGTTTTCTAACCAGAATTCAGCTATTTCTGGATCATCCTCAATTGTACCTCGAAACTCTTCAGCCCCATACTTATGAATTTTATTGATTGGAGGATTGCTCACTCGTACTAGTTCCAAACCCTGAGGAACTAGGGGACCGGTTGGGTATAGGTGGGGGTGGAGGCCGTTGAGTAATTTGGTTTGTTCATACGAACTCAGTGAACCATTCATTCATCATCTGGAAGAAGGCTTACTTAGCCTCTACTCCCCAACCCTTTGATACATGCCTACTTTCACTAGACGCTGCTCCGTGAACGAAGGCTTGCACGTTACTTTCTACTTCATCAGAATCAGCTCGGTTGGATGACATTTTATCTATATGGAAACATAATTCAAATCGAGTCAGGAGTTATCACACTATCACAGGTTATATAATGGCATGTATTTCTAAACTCATACATGCTATGTTCAGCCTGAGAACTGACTAAACCGTAGCTCTACTACCCCTAAATGTAACACCCCTAACCCATATCTGTCAGTGAAATAGGGTTGCAGAGCATTACCGTACAAACTAAACATTATACATACCTTTCAAACATAGACATAAACATGATATAAACCATTCATTCACTTACCTATCGTCCTTTAATCGAGCCTTTGAGGCCCTAAAAATCCTTTAGAAACAATCTAGGACTAAATTGTAAATATTTAGAAAGTTGAAGAAAAAGTTAGAAAATTTGGATTGCTGAGGTCACATGACCGTATGGCCAGACCATGTGACTCACACAGCTGAGACACATGCTCGTGTCTCAGGCCATGTAAAAATTGAAATAGGAACACACGATCATGTCCCAGCCCATGTCTTTACACGTGTAACTCTCTGATTTAGGTCACACGGCCAAGCCACACGCCCATGTGCTAGGCCATGTTACTCTCGAAATAGCCACACACGCCCGTGTGTTAGGCCGTGTAACAACCTAACTTGAACGCATTGAAACCTACAGGGGACACATGACCGTTTTGCCTAGCCATGTTTCACACACAGTTAAGACACGCGCCCGTGTCTCAGGCCGTGTGGACATGAAATTGGCCAAATTCAAGCCATTTTCAACACCAACTCATGCAGCCACCTAAAAGCATTTTGAGCACATGATCAAGACATCAAAACATGATGAAAACCAACATGAAATGACCAATTTAATAGTCCAAGATCATTCAACCAATATGCCATACAAGGCATTACAAATGTAAACATACAAATTTACCTAAACATATAAATATACTTGACCACATTTCATTTATAAACAACTAATTCATTTCCATCTCAAAACATAAAATATCTTGATCTATACCATTTCAACATAAATTTACCATTTGATCCATACCATTCATGCATCATAAGCACTAAAATGCCACAATTCAACCATGATTAAAATGGTACCAAAACAACCAACTTATACATACCAAAATCAACATCTAAACATTCAACTAAACATCAAACACAAGTCCACCAAAACATTCTATTATACCTTGGCCAAAACATCAAAAACCACTGATATATTCGTTGGATATTGTGATAGATCTCCGATGAGCTTCCAAACTAATTGAGCTTCCGATTATCTATAAAACATAAGAAAGAAAACTACGTAATCACATAAATGCTTAGTAAATTCGTAAAACATGAACATAACTTACCATTTCAATACATAACATTAATATTAAATACAACATAATCCAACCACAAGCTTGGCACAAGCCTAAGCGCCATCAACAACACATGTTAGTGCATTCAAATATAATTCACTTGAATTAACATAAGGTAAGCAATTATACATGAATATACTTCAGTTGAACTTATCATTTTCATGAACATAAGTATACTTCCATTGAAGATTTCCTTTTAAATACATTACATAAATACATGATTTGGTTCAGTTGAACACTTACCGTTATTTTCCTTTTCATGCCTGTTGAACTATTTAGAATATCATCGGATACTCGGGAAAGCTCACTCGAAGAGTGCTAAACATATAACTGTAACCTTTCCTTTACACCGTTGCTCACACAAGTTGTGAAATAGGACTGCTCACACGAGCTATAGGTCAGAATGTAAGCTACACGATGCTACTCACACGAGCTGTGGAGTATCCGCAACAAATGCAAGACCTCATCCATTGGTAGGACATTCAAAACCAGTAGTCAAAACATGAAACCCTAATGACATGTCATTTGTATCATACAAAATCCTAAGGTTCAAACGGGGCTTGATAACTATCATGGCATTGTTGGATAATCATCATTCAATTATATGACAATTAACATAATAACATACACATGAAAATAACATTAGAAACGATACTTATTCAAACGAACTTACCTTGACAATTGGAGCGTAAAAACAAAGTTGATTAATCTGAAGCTTTAGCGTTTCCCCGATCTAAATTCATATGAGGTTTATCTTGATCTAAATAGGAAAATTCAATCCATTTAATACTTCTATTATTCAATTCAGCCCATATTTCATATTTTTCAAAATTACTATTTTCCACCGAATAATTTAACCTTTTACAAATTAGTCCTTAAGCTTATAAATTGAAATTTAAGCATTTTATACCTCATCTCATGCCAGTCGAATTCACTAGGGACCAATATCAACCCTTACAAACCATCATTTCATAAATTTACCATGAATTTTTACTACTTTTACAAATATGTCCTTAAATGACAAATTCATCAAAAACCACTTTACAAAACTTGTTTATTTAACAACAAGGACTCATAATCTTTCATAAAACATCAAGAATCATGCAAAAAAATTCATGGAAAAACATATATCTTTAACAGTTTTGCAAATTGATTCTTGGGCTAGCTAGATTAAGCTACAAGAATACTAAAAACATAAAAATCATTAAAAATGGGACAAAATTACACTTACATGCAATGGAAGAGCTTGGCCAAATGTCTAACCCTAGCTATGGCTTTTTCTTTTCCTAATTTAGGAGGAAACTAAAACTAAAAAAGATGATAACTTTTTTTATGTTATTTTACTTTACTTAATTTTTAAATTACTTTAATAACCTTTTTAATTAACTAAAAAACACTTAATTCATGCCCATATTTGTCCATTAACATTATAAATGGTCTAATTACCATGTAAGTCCACTCACATTTAAGTTTCATAGCCATTTAACCCTCTTAACAAATAGAACTCCTTTTTTGCATTTTTTCAAGTTAGTGCTTTTCACTTAACTAAACAAGCAAACATCAAAATTTCTTAATGAAATTTTTGTACTACCTTACTAACATTCCATAGAAATTAAAATAATAAAATAATAATTTACTTCTAAGATTTGTGGTCTCAAAACCACAATTTTGATTTCACTAAAAATAGGTTGTTACAAAAACTTTTGTTGTTTACAATTATGACAAAAAGGTCTATTAGTTTTGGAAGATTATTTTCAAGGAGATCCACGATTGTGCTGGTAGGAAGATAGGAAGTGCCTACTTTCCATCATTGATAACTTCAATTTACTTAAAGGCCCAAGTTAAAACAAAAGCAAACCCGTATGTTCAAGGTTGCATCACAGCCCATGATCTTGAAAGGTTAGTGGAGAATGTCCATGAGCTAAACCCAATTGTGCCAAGTGAACCAATCGAACCAAAAATTCACGAGTCATCGAACAAATCTAAATTGAAAGTTGACTCAGTTGATGAGATAGATGAAGTAGAATCTAAAGAAGAACCAAACAATCTAGAACCGATAAAGGAACCATAAGTTTCTAAACCAAGAGAGGAGTTGAATGCTGATAAGCTCATTGAACCAAGTGTTGATCCTAAGTTGACCATTCTTATGCCTACTTCTTTAAATACTATGAAGAAATTGGAATTTTCAATTATGATGGATATGATGAAACTTATGCATAACCAACAATAGGCTTATTGGAAATAGGTGAAGATTAGAGATGATTATATAAGAAATACTTTCAAAAATATCTCTAAAAATTTTGTTCTTGAGTTCCTAAATTATATCTTCGATTCATGGAAGGAGGAGGATGAGGATAAAAGCGAGGATGAAGCATCAAAGGAGGAAGACAAGGGGAATAAGTCAAATAAATAAAAGGGGAAATTTCTTTTCTTTAGTATTTATTTCTTTTTAGATGTTTATTTTTATTTCCTAGCTAGTATTCTGCTTTTGCATTATAAATAGGATATTGCAAGCATGAATAAAATAAGCTCTATGCCTATTCATTAGAAACAGAGAAGTGATACGGTAATGAGAATGAACATGTCTAGGATTGGGTTGCTATGAAAGACTTGGTATTAAGCAATCTTTATGACTCACATCTCTTTTCTTACAACCCTACTTGGTACTCAATTTTCATTCATTACTTTGTTTTTGTAATAAGGAAATTACTTCTTTTTAGAGGGGGTAAGGCAATATTTTGCATGAATATTTAAATTTTGCAAGTATGTTTCAATTTTTTCACCTAAGTATGTTGGAATAAATAAATGTTCGGAGAGAATTTTTGTTCATAAGTTTGTTCAAATGCAAGCATGATTTCTGATTTGATCTAAGTTATTTTATGTTATCTTGAATGATGGAACGCTTGTATGTGCTTTAGTCTTATGTAGTATTTGCCATGAAAATTTAATTTCTTTGCAAATGGACATGCATGAAGGTTTAAGTCTTTAGAATTGACTTAGTAACTTTCTTGGGGTGAAATCCTAGGAGGTATGAGAATCTAAACATGATATAGGCACACTTCTTTAGATTGTTTGAGCCTTTCAAGCTGACCTTATTAAATTAACCCTTGAAAATTTACTTTTGAGCTTAATGGTTTGTTTATTGTAAATTACCTACACCATGAGCCATATTATCATCTCTTTAATTTTATCCTATCTTTTGTGCACCTATCTTAACTAAATTTGTCTTGGTGATCAAAGTTTGAGGAAAAATACAAAAGATTTACATGCTCTTCACATGTTCAAAAAAAGAAAGAAAGAAAGAAAGATGAAAGAACAAATGTAAGTTTGTTCAAAAGAATAAAGAGCAAAGAAAGTTTGCTCAAATTCTAAAAAATAAAGGTTGAGCATGAGTTCAAAATAATTTTGGAAGTGTTTCAAAGTCCCATTTGTATGAAGGTTATGACATAAAAGGATCCAAGACAAATTTAGGGTTAAGATGATTGAACCTAAAAATTCACTTTTCTTTATCCCTACCTTTAGCCTAGCCATGTTACAACCTAATAAAAGACCTATTCATTTTATGATTATATCGACTACATTAGTGGAAAGGAATTGCTAAGTTCAACATATGAAGAGCACTAATTAAACCTTGTGATTGTTATGTTTAGATTGATAAGGAAAGCTTATTGATTGGTGAAAGTTATATTTGACTTTGAAATGTAGTGCATACTATGACTCATGTTGACATTATTTTGTACTTAGTGTAAAGTTCAGAAATAATATTTGTATTCAAGCTACTTATCAATAAAAATAATTTGTGAGCATGATTTTATTGATGCATGATTATGTGCAAGGACTAATGCTACTTAGCCATATTGCAAAAGTTTCCTTAGCAAAAGTTTGTTATGCTTGAACATTACTCGAGACGAGCAATGGTTTAAGTTTGGGAATGTGTAAACTCGAAATTATATAGCATTTTTATAGCAAATTTTACCACCTTTTGACTTACTAAATATATTAATCTTGAGTAATTGTTAATAAATAAAGTGGATTTTGTTTAAATGTTAATATTGGAAGTATGCGAAATTATGCTTTATTACATGATTTTTGTGCGTAAATTATATTATTTTCATGTTAATCATTAAAATATTAATTTTTACTTTGTAGTGGGTCTATGGAAGATGAGATTATCATAATGTTGCATGGACATGAACACATCCACCTTACTTGGATGGCAAAACCATGCGAAATTGGATCATAAGAATGTTAATTTTACCTAGCTAAAATGTTGTTACAAAGTGGACATATCTGGTTATTTATTGGATCATGAAACTATCCAACAAGGGGAAGTCAAGCCCAATTTCGGCACAAGCAAACGGCTACCAAAAAATTAGCTTTGGGATATTTTATTGGAGGTCCCTAAAGTTGCAATTTAATCAGGAGTGACACTATGATGGTGGTAAAGTCCTTTAGGGCGACACCACAAAGAAGGTTACAAGGTGTAACACCATAGCTCTGTTATGACAACTAATAGAGTCTTCCAGGACATTAAACATGGGGTTAAAATGTGTAAGACCATAGCTCGGCTATGAAAACCAATAGAGTCTACCTGGACATTAAACATAGGGTTACAAGGTGAAGACCATAGCTCAACTTTGGCAACCAATAGAGTCTGCCAGGACATTAAACATGGGGTTACAAAGTGTAAGACCATAGCTCAGTTTTGGCAATTAATAGTGTATGCCATGAAATTAAAAATGGGGTTACAAGGTGTAAGAACATAGCTCGATTATGGAAACAAATAAATGTTAACCAGGACAGTGAACTAGGAAGCGGACAAGATAAGGAAAAGAAGACCATTGTATGACTCATGTGGACCTAAAGGACTCAATACAAACATGGTGTAAAAAATAATAAAAATATAGGAACTAGAGGAACCGGGGTCTATTAAAGCATAAAAAGCTGCAAAAAATAACAAAAATACACCTTCTACACCATCGGTAGCATCGTCTTCTTCTCGAGTTCTAACCATATAAGCTTGTGCCATAGCTCTGAGCATTGACTATTGTACCACAGATTTGTATCCCTTTCTTGAACCACCTCTACATACTGAACTACCATTATTAATACCATGACTTCTAACTGCTGGTGCAAATATCTGGGTAAGAACAGGTGCAACATTTTCATCTTTAAGACAATCAAGAGAGAAGTATTCCAACGATCTGTATCAGAGACAAGCATTCAATAACTTCCAACACTTTCCCCAATGTTTCTTCCCACAATGCTCGCAACTCGGTACTTTAGGAACTTTAATCAAGGCTTTTACACTACCAACTGAAACTGTCGGTTGATGATCACCTTCGGAAGTACAAACTTCTAGGGTAGAAATCCTACACAAAATATGTTAAACAAGCATTATCTGCAAGTATATGGGTCAGGCTGTAATATAGTTACAACACATAGGTAAGTACTCCGAGGATCGTACCCAAGAAAGGCGAGCACTAAATTAATCCTAACCTAAGCACAAATAGAGCTAATTAGTACTTTAAACAAATTATATTACGACTAAACATAAAGAGAGAGTTATCAATAAGTAAAGAAATAAAATAATATAAATGGAAAAACTTTTTGGGAAAGTTGCTATGGAAACTTAATCAGATCTAAGCATGGGTGACTAGCTTGCTTCTGTAATCATAACTAACTATTGCTTCGAGTTCCCTATTTAATCAACTAGTCGTTACCTTAGCAGGACCTCTCAATCTTCCACTAGAATAATGAGTTAGCATGAACTACTTTTCTTTCGACCTCACAGTCTAGACTGGTTTGGGGTAAAGGTGTTTATAGATAAAACATACCAATTTCAGGTTAATTCTCACCTAAATGACTTCCTAGGGTCGATAAGCCTAGGGTTTAAATTCTTCCTTTTCCAAACAACTGATCTTCTAAGAAAACCCTGCACAACAATTAATTAATCATACCTCTACTCGCTAATCCCCCAAAAGAGGATTACTTCCTCATGGATATCAAAAACATAATAAACTTGAAATAAAAGATGAACATGAATAGTAAATCAAGATACTAAGGTTTAAGAGAAGCCTAAGTTGTATTTAATTGAAGCACAAAATCCAAAAATATTTTATTGGATTCCACAAATTAGATCTCCCGAAAAATGTAAAAATGAAAATAACCTAAAGCCTAAGAAAAAGGAAAAAGTAAAAACTGAAACTATAAAGAAAATTGTATAGTATGAAAAGTCGTCAATAAGAAGTGTTAAATAAACCTATTTATAGAGTTAAGGTTGTTGTCATCTTCAACCCTAAGTCAACTAAGATTCTCGTGTTTAATATTTGATTATGTAAACCAAAGCTATAACACTCTAAACCCGACCCAGTTATTATGGCCAAATTTGGAAAGCTACATTGGCCACTGAAATGGCCAAGAAAAACTTCCGTAACTTCAAACATTCTTTTTAAACCATTTATTTAGTTCATTCAATACTACTAAAATCAAATGTTCAACTTAAATTTCAAATCTCAATTCAAAACAATTGGTCCACAAACATGGTTGAAATAAACTTTCGAAATATTTGAAAAAAATATATTTGAAAATTATTTGCTTATCAATTCAAAATAAATGAAATAAAACATTGATTTTAATTTAGTAAAAATCGTGCAAATTTTAGGAATAGAAATAAATAAGATCTCAATTGTAAACATTCAATCATTTACTCAAAACTATTTCGGATTTTCAATCATACTTTTAAATCATTTGTCGTTTCAATCAAAATTTAGAAAACTTGGTTATTCGTCATTATTTTAAAAATAGAAACATATTAACTCCATAAATCAAATGTCTTTAGAAAACTCATTTGTAAACATTAATAAATTTAAAAACTAAGTCTAAATTTATTAAAAATCAGTTTTTAGAAATGCAGTGAAAAATATATTATTGATAGATTTTATTTTAAAAACCGAGTTTCATACGAAATCTTATCAAATACTAACTTATATAGTTTTTAAAACTTAATGTCATGAAATCAAGGCATGCAACTCAGAATAAAATCCCCAAAGTAAATTCCCATGCCACAATACCATAATGTAACATGAAAAGTCCCAAATAGTAATAAAGTCCATAAAAATCCAAATCATAAATAAAAGTCCATATTTATTTAAAAATCATTTCCGAGAGCATTACTGATGACCGCATCTGAGTCTTAACCACGAGGATTATCTGAAACACATAAGTAAAGTGGGTGAGCTTTAAAGAGCCCAGTGTGAGATAAACACAAATATAATCACATACATATCAAAATATCAATCTCAACATATCAATCATCATAATAATCACAAGTTCTAACACTGATACTTATGCAAGAACATGTCGATGCATATTTTAAAATGATGCACATTTTATAAAATTTCCTACACATCTCCGCTACACACCAATATCAAGTTTCCCAAAACTTGTCCATCCAAAACACCATTTGTGGACAAGCCACCACTGATATGTAGATATACTATCACTAAAACACTTTGTGGACAAGCCACCACTAATTTGCAGATAAACTGCCACTTACTTCCACCTTTCATAAAATCCCACCTCATGCATGTGATATGACAATTTCACTTTTTAACACGTATGAATCATTTTTACACTTAGGCATGTAGACATGCTCACATAATAATATATCACTTAGTAATCACTTTAAAATGTTTAATATATTTTTCACATTAGATCATAGATCTCAATATTAACATACTCATTTGTAGATATCACATGTTTAATTCATCAAACATATCACATAAGCCATGCATCACATATCATGAGGATAAGATCTACACGTACATCATTATCATAGCAATAATCTCATCATATATCATGTGTTTCATAAAATGTACTCCATTAGAGTCACTTACTTGGGTACATTTTGATGAGTTTTTCATAAAATGTACTCATAGTTAATTATAATTAAATTAATAATTTAGCAAAGGAAACACATCACACAACACTAATCGTATTAAACCCACACCTTTTCGGTAGATCCAAAATGCCATAATCCCCTAGTATTGATCCTGCTTGAATCTAAACTTGAAAGATGTATCTAAACACAAAAATGATCTTTGTTGGTTAGAATTCATCCAAAAATATTTATTATTAATAGATTGATTACTAAAAATCTCACAATAACACTTACCCCATGGTTTCCACACTCGAATTTATGATCTCTTCTATTATTACGAATTGGACCTTCAAAAAGCATAAAGGATAGTATTAATACGTAAATAATTAAATAAGAATAATTACTATGGCCACTATACCATTCGACCAAGAAAGGAAATCACCAAGAAGAGGAGTTTATGATCAAATAATCTACACTTACATTCTTGATCAATTCGAGATGAATAGTGGATCAATATAGACATAATATCGGAGAGTTGGGTGCTCTAAAAGAGTTATTAAAGTGAGAGGGTATAAGATTAATGACGGGGAAGAGGAAGATGAGGTGCGGTGGCTACAAAGCCTAGTGGTCAGTGGTGGAGGGCTCAATCATGGTGGAGAAAGGTAGCAAAAGTGAAAAGAGGAAAGGGTGGTGGTGTTGCAAAAAAGAGAGAAACAATAGTGAAAATGGAGAGAGAAAAAAACACAAGAATCTAGAGGATAGGGAGGAAAGGTTGGTCAACTAGGTCTATGTTCATTGAATCTCAACTATGGTAAGGGTGAGATGAAATGGCAAGAGAGGGAGACATGGAGTAAAAACGAGGATCATGCTCCCCTAACTTATGGTAAGTTCCTTTAACTTATGGTAAGTTTGACCAATAATGGAGGAAAGGAATCCTCCTATCCATGAAAGCTAAGGGGTGGACAACAAGCTTAATAATCACATGGGTTTTTTGTGTTAAAAATTAAATAAAAAGATGAGAATAAGGGGACTTTAACTTAGGACCTCTAGGATAGCTTAGAAGCACTTAACCACTTAACCACTTCATTTCCTTGTTTTTATTTTAAAAGAAAATATTTAAAAACATGGGATGACCTTTGCTAAGGGTTTAAAACAAATTTGCACGAAAAAGAAATTAATGAGAGGGAAGGGATTCAAACTCAGATCATCAAGGACAACTCTACCATTACTCAAACAATATAATTGGTATTTATTTATTATCAAATCAGTAAAAGATTATCTAAATAAAAATTTGGGCATGACAATTCTCTGTTCATTAACCCAATTTCTACTAACCTAGTTTTTGGGATGTGACAAAAATGTCTCTGGCTCGTAAGTATTTTTTGTACAGGACCAGTGTCGCGACATCCCCTGGTGGTGTCGATACACTGAAGGCAGTCTTGAAATCCTTGCTCTCTACTCCCTATGCTGCTACATCAAACTCCCCGTATTGCAACACGACAAAAAATATTGAGTTTGTACACCTTTTAATAATCTCATGCACAATTACAAAGTATGTTAGCTCACCCTTAAGCCTTATTCGGCCCCTAAGGTCAATAAAATACTCAAATTACACTTTTTATTGTCTGTAAATGAAACTAAGAAAACTTGATTAAAACATAATAAAAATTCTTGTATTCAAGCTCTTCAAATGTGAAAACTAGTTTAATCTACTACACCGAATTATGGCAGATCAAACTCCCCCACAGTTAAGTAATTGATTGTCCTCAAGCAAAGCAAACAAAATTAGTAATTAAAAGACGACCCTTGAGAAAATATGGTACAAATGTTAGTTTTGGAGCAAATTATTAGGCATTTCACATTTACACATAATCTTGGCATGACATATAGCTGACTTACCACTTTTGATATCAAACACCTAAGTTTAGTATACAAACATTAAAGGTTTCAAATGTAGGGATCCATCAATAAGTTAGACAGGAAATTTGATTACCCTAGCATAATGCAAACAGCCATAAATGCAATTATTTAGTATGATACCAATTTGGAAATAAGTCTACCTAGATCACATAGGGCTTTTCGACTTGCAACGTTTTGAGGCTTAGGACAGGTATGGAATTCAAGAAAATAGTTTCAAGCACAAAAAAAAGTTTAGCACATTGTATTGCTCCCTTGTCTCCCTCCTCAGTGATACTTACCTATTCACTTCCTTATTTCTCCTTCTCTCACCTTTCTTATTTATCCACATAGTAAATTTCAGCATAATACAGCAACTATGGCTAGCTCACGAGTTTTTGTGAACTACTAAAAAAGTCTTTCTATTTTCGGTGACTTTGTCAGTCTTTTTTCTTCTTTTTCAATACATTTCTCATTCATGAATGCTTTTACTTTCAAGAATTTTTCTACTCATTTTTATTTTCTCTTTGAAATTTTCTTTTCTTTTTGCATGTATTGACTAACCTATAATCACTCTATCACATTCATCATTTCTATTTCACTCTATTTTTACAAAATTTTGTCGTAACATGTCCACTTAACCCTTAATACGTATGGCCAGACGTCTATAGTCGTGCAGTTCAAGACCAAAGAAAAAGGGTAAATATAGATTAACATTTTTTTCTAGGATTTTGTATGAAGGTTCATCAAGAAGTGTTTTTTTGGCTCAAATATAGGTATTACAGATGAATAAATAGGGTTAGCTTTTTTTTGCTCTGAGTATATACCAATCATTGCCTTAGTTCATCTCTAAGTATCTTAATATTCACAAATTTAGTCAACCAAATAATCACAAATTCAACAATTTATCATACATACTAGCCAAATTTATAGTAAATATAATCAACCTATATACATGCTCCTAACAATTCACTTGTATTTCTACAAGCTCAAGCACACAATTAACAATAAAAACTAAAAGAAAAACATAAAAATTGAAACAAATTTTCTATTTTACCCCCCACACACTTTAGAAAACACATTGTCCTCAATGTGTAGCCCGGAAAAGATATGGAAATAAGTTACTTGATTGATCATGATAGTTTCGTAAGCTATTGGTGGATGCTTCCTCCTTTGATTGTCGAAAGTTCAAATTTTTTGTGCTTCCTCATTTGAGGTTCCTATACATAAAATTCTAAAACAGCAAAGGAAAGCAAACAAAAGTCTACTATTAATCCTACTCTAAAAAAAAATTACAGATTATCCCAAATTAATACAATCCTAGAAAATGAAAATGCCTAAATTAGTTTAATCATTGTTTGAATCATCAAAATGAGGCGAGTGCCCCCTTTCTATTGGTGCTTTTCCTTTTCCTGAGGCATATCCTTGGTGGGAGCTCACACCTGTCGAAGGTACATGTCGGGTTGGGCTTCATATGATGGGCCCCTTTGGTGTGGAATATTGCAGCTAGAATGTCGTCTCATAATCGTCCTCATTCCTTTAAAAATCTTGCTCGAGGGCATCGTACTCTTCCTCTCCTCCGTCCTTATTCCTTGTCTCTTCAAATTCGATGTTGAATGATTCAAATATATCTAAATTTCGTGGGTAGCTTGGTTCTCTGGTTTTGTTTTACCTTGCAAATTCCTGAATTACTGTCCTGTTTCTTGCATCTAGTGGATTATCCAATTTATTTTTGAGGTTTCACTCGTTTCTTCTAAGCTCTTGTTGTTGCTTTGTTAAATGATGCCGGAACATCCATTGTATGCTTTGTTCTTTGGTTCCACTCTGTAATTTGTTTTCCCTGAAGCTTAACATATTGAGTGTACAGGGAACCTCTAATTCAACACTTTGTCTGCTTCATGAATTGTTCATGGTCTTCCACTTGAACTTTAGCCTTTCTGGATAAAACTTCACAAGATGAGGAAAGATGACCCCAACTTTTTTGTTACAAATGCATCACTTCATATCTTGATGGATCCGTCTTCTGACACATCTATTTTTTCTGTAGAATACTGTAGAACAAAATAGCTTGAAAAGTATTTACATTAAAGACATTTAATGCAGGAGTTATTCAAGTACAAATTAGTTGCATCCACATCTTAGCTACTGCGAACATAATTTCCTGATTAAAGTTAGTTAGTAACTTATCCGATCTATGGTTCCATACACCTCTTCCTTGAGTTACATAGTTTACGATTCCATCCATTTCTATGTTCCTAAAAATGTTAAAGTCATTGTTATCTAAAAAAATCTTTTGCATAGAATGAGACATTGTAAAATTCACATATTTCTCGAAGAGCAACCTGTACTTCCTTACCTCTTATCGTAATGGTTTCTCGTATTTCATCATAAGGTCTCTTTGCCTCTTGATCTCTAAAAGAGGCATAACATTCTTGAGTTATCAGAATGGTTACATTTTCTTTAGGAGTGACACAAAATCGCTCTTAATGATGGTACCGAACGAATGTTCAAATATCATTACATAAAACCATTGATGGTTCAAATCCTCATTCTTGAATAAAAGTTTTCCCTTGTGTTCAAGAAAGTATTTCTCGGCATTTGGATTTTGAAATTTTTGAGAATTGAAACCATCAAAGTTTCATGCACGTTGGTTTTTCTAGTTTTCCTAGGAGGCATATTTGTTATAATGTTCACTAGCAATACTAAAAACACCAAACAATATTTCAAAAGTAATGGAACAATAAATTTTAAAATTTTGGAACTTTTAACCTTGACTTCGGAATCTCGGTTGCTTCCCTTCCAATGATAATTATGATTCCCCTTATTGCATTTTCCACCTAAGAGAAGGTTTGTAGTTTTAGGGATTTAATGAAAAAGGGAATTTTTGAGTTTATGAAAGTTGAGAGGGTTTTAAGAGATTTAAGGTGTCACAAAAAGTTAATATGTTAGGTTAAGATGTTTTTGAGCTTTAAAGGAAGGGTTATGAGGTTAAAAATCAGGTAAAAGTATGATTTAAATGGCTAGGCTGCGCAATCAGGTCAGATCAACCCTGTAGAAAATTACTGTGATGTCACGACACAGGAGTTCCGTGTCGCAACATCCCTGGCTGCTTGTCATTGTCATGACATTAGAGCTTGATGCTATGACACACTTCAAAATTTTGAAAACCTAGGTAGTTTGTCTTCTATGTCGCAACACCATATCTATTTTGAGCCACATTTCTACTTTCAAGGTGTCTTGATTCCTATAAAGCACAACGTTAATAAAATTTAAAGTTTAAGCTAATTAGCTAGTTAAATATACAATAATATACATAAGATTAAAATTTAATTAAAAATATCAAGCCTTGCTACCGAATTCATTCGTTAACTCAAACAATGTTGGTCCAGCATCTATCATGCCATTTTATTTTTCTTTCTTTATCTCGCTCTTTAATTCTATTCTTACGTCTTGCATTTACCATCAAAAAGACCTTTCTCAAATCAAAATGCTTATCTAGAGGTATGAGAATTTTGTAACTTAGCAACCCTACGAACATCTTGTATTCCAGCTTCTGCAAGTTATCCTCATGGTACATTTTACCTTTGCTCTTAATTTTTCTCTCCTCAATAATCTTTGAAAGATCTAGAAAGTCTTCTAATACTAAGAACTTTACAAGTTTACTTTAAAATTTATATTTTCAATTGACAACTTATACTTAGGCTGATGTGTTAATCTTTCTCTGAACATTTCTTTTAATTGGCTAATGCTCTCATTGTAAAGTTTAAGTAATAAATAAGTCCTTTCTAGTTTCCTTAACTTAGACTCCCTCCTTGGCGTAGTTAATTAATTAAGGATGACTCTTGATTCACTTAAAGCTTCATTAATATGCATGATCCCTAAATTAGTAAATATCCTAAAAGTTTGGAGATTTTTAAAGTCCTGAGGTGACGAATTAAGGATTTTTATTTGGAAAAAAATATTAACTTTCATTAGAATCTCCTATTTAAAATTCTCATACTCTTTTAAAACTTATTGATCTCACATGAGTTATCAAATTACAAGATAATTGAGATCGATTAACACTACTTACCTCGTCAGTTATATCTCAGAACTGATCATATTCTTGTTGAGATTAATCTGATATTAGCAAAAGAGAGAATTTAGAACTTGACTTTCCGCATTCGAATGTCAATTCTACTTTTGGCTCTGTCTCAGTTTGGATGCTTTCTTGTAACATTATTCCTTTCTTGTATTCATTTAACTTTTCTTTGACATTTCTCAAAATTAAAGTTTCTAGGCTACTCAAGATTTCGCTTCCCTCTACATTTATCGCTATTAAATTCTCCCTTTCATTTTTGTCTTGAATTTGGTTGAACCTGCTATAAAATTCCTCTATATCGATGCTTTTGTTCTCGTCCTGAAGAATTGTTGATACTTGACCTTTGAGTTGCCTTATTCTAGCACTAGCAATCTTTGATTTTCTTGAGTTTCTCATTCCTCATAGACTCCTTCTTCATAAATGTCATTATCATAATCTATTTCACCATCTGACCACATGTAATCGAAATCGTCCATGATATTTGCTAATTTGATCTTACTGTCTATTATCGCAGGTGCCTTCCATTTTGCGAGTGTGTCTAGGACTTGTAAAGAAAAGAAAAGAGTTACCATGGAAAAAGGTTCTGAGGTTCGGTCGCAAGGGCAAGTTAAGTCCTCGGTTTATTGGACCTTACCGTATTCTGAAACGTGTGAGACGTGTCTCTTATCAGTTGGAGTTACCTTCAGAGTTGGACCACATTCATGATATTTTTCACATCTTGAGTTGAGGTGCTACCGCATTGATTCCATGCATGTTGTTTCTGCTGATGAGATTGAGGTTAGGCCAGACTTGACCTTCAAGGAGGACCGGTTCAGATTCTGGAGCATGATGTAAAGGTCCTTCGAAAAAAGTCTATTCCCTTAGTGAAGGTTCAGTAGCGTAATCATAGCACTAAGGAGGCCACGAGGGAGCCTGAGGATGCGATGCGTCAGCAATATCCTCATATGTTCTAATCAAGTAAAATTTCAAGGACAAAATTTTCTTTTAGGGGGTAGAGTTGTAACGCCCTAAAATTTATAATTTCGTTATTGTGAAAATATGACACAAATATCTGTCAACTTTAGTGGTTATGTGTTCTAGGAGTGTTTGGGAGGTCCCAAGTTCAAGCCTTCGCTTGGGCAATTTTTTGTATTTTGAATGAATTAGGTCTTACTCTTGTTTAGTAGGCTTTTATTTGATTGTTGGGTAAATTACATTAGAATGGGCCTGCTGGTCTGGTGGTTAAATGGTGTGTTATTATGGTGGAGGTCTTGTGTTTGAATAGCTATGCAGGCAAGGGTATTATTTTTTTTGCTCAGATTTTGGGATAGAGTTGTGTAATAGAGGGATTCTGAGTAGTTGATGTGTAGTGGGAATTAGGGGAGACGATTAAGGGATTTTAGGGGTTACCGGGATTTTATTTTATTATTCCCCATAACCGAATGTTGACTCTCTTTTGCAAAAAAAAGTTATGTCGTCTATTCTTCTCCCTCTCCTCTTCCCAATATTCTCTGAGTTTTTCCATCTTTCTCTTCTTTTTTTTTCTTTTTGATTTTCCCTAATCAATTTATTTTCCTTCGTTTTCGCACGCAGTTAGTGCTCGCTTAGATTCAGTAAGTGTTTCTCTTTGTTTTTGTCATGAATCTCTTAATGACTGAAGTGGTAATGCTTTTTCTCTATTATGTGGGTGTAGGGGAAGGCTCGAACTAGTGAATTCAATGTTCTCGTATTAACAATAGCTAAACGGAGGGCTATCGTTGGTGGTAAGTTAGGTTTTTGTTCGTTCTTGGTTGTCAATTCGCTTGTAAATCTATTAAATTGATGTTGAGTGTCTTGATTATAGGCTTTGGAGTGCTCAGGGACTATTTTATGATCAAACAAAACCAAGTGTGTACCCGAAACGCAAAAAAAAAAGAGGATTCAGTGAAAAGTTAAAATTGCTTGCTGTTTGGACAGTAGCAGTAGGCTAAATTTGAAAAATCACCATAAATTATGCAAATTAAATTAGAGAATTAAAAAAATATTGAATTAAAGCTTATTGAGTCTAGTTTCTCATAGAAGAAATGGTGTAAGTAATAGAATTGTAAATCATGAGATATAATA
>CM025248.1:9655131-9667113 GCA_013677275.1 Gossypium schwendimanii
TAAAATTAATTAAAATTAAAAATATTAATAATTTAAGTACAAATAACTATTTTATAATAATTATATACTTTTCGACAAGAATTTTACCGAAACTGCATGAATTTGAGTTAAAAAGGGCATGAAAAAGTGTATATTTTCATGTTTCCAACTGTAGCTAAATATGAACAAGAATTTGTGCAAGTAAGCAAGTACGCTCATAACATTGTATCGACCGAGAAGGAGATTTGTGTTAAATATGAAGATGGATTGAACGATGAGATCTGGTTGGTTGTAGCGACACTAAAGTTACGAGAATTTGTAAAACTATCCGAGTGAGCACAGAAGGTTGAGGAGATTTGGAAAAGAAAATGATCATCAGATTCAAGATTCAGAGACTATAATAAGAGAGGTTCGTTCAAGCCTTCTCAATCATCTTTCTCAAAGAAATTTAGAAATGACACAAGTAGGTTAGCTACTCCTTCAGAATTTGTTAACCTACACAAAGTAATTTCCAGACAGTTAATAGTCTAGCGTTGAGTGTTGGAAATATAAGAAATATGGATAGAACTATCCTATTGTGTGATGATTGTAATAAAAGACATTTTTTTGAATGCCGGTCAAATTGGGAGCTTGTCCAGTTGTGGAGCTTCCGACCATTTTCTCCGTAATTGTCCCAAGAAGCAAAGCAATTTTGGGAATCAATCAAATAAACTCGAAGCAACCTCTCATAGGGGTAGAAGATCTGGAAATGCTAGAAATACTACTCCCAGTAGAGGAAAGAATAGCGAGATGAATGAATGGTTAGAAGCAAGAACATCGGCTAAAGTGTATGCAATCCGAGCTCGAGAAGAAGCTACAGCTTCAGATGTTATTATGGGTACTTTTTCTCTCTTTGATATTAACGTACATACATTGATTGATCCTGGATCAACTCATTCGTACTTATGCACTACATTAGTAGACAAAAAGAAAACACCTGATGAATTCACTAAATATAATGTTAAAGTTACAAATCCTTTAGGTTGATATGTTATAATCAATCAGTTATGTAGGTCTTCCCCACTGAAAAATAGGGGTTACGACTTTCCCGCTAGTTTGATGCTATCATTTTTTGAAGAATTCGATGTGATTTTGGGAATGGACTGGTTAACACAGGATGATGCTATTGTGAATTCTAGAAGAAAATATATCATGCTAAAATGTCAAGATGGTAAGCGGGTCCGAATTGAATTAGACAGATTGGATGGTACATCTAGTTTAATATCTATTACGATGGCATAGAAATATGTTAAAAAAGGTTTTGAAGCATATCTCGCTTATATAGTTGACTCCAGAAATTCAAAAACGAAACTAGCATTGGTTCCAGTGGTATGTGAATTCTCAGATGTATTTCCAGAAGAGTTTCCTGAGCTACCTCTAACTCGGGAGGTTGAATTTGGAATGGAACTGATGCCGGGAACATCCCCGATATCTATAGCACCATACAGAATGACACTTACAGAATTGAAAGAGTTGAAAGCACAACTGCAAGAGTTGACAGATAAAGGCTTTGCTCAACCTAGCTTTTCACCTTGGGGTGCTCTTGTTTTATTTTTCAAGAAGAAAGATGGATCTATGCGGTTATGTGTCGATTATCGGCAACTCAACAAAGTTACGATAAAGAAAAAATATCCACTTCCTCGTATTGACAATCTGTTTAACTAGTTAAAAGGTGCAATAGTATTTTCGAAGACTGATCTTCGTTCTGGCTACTACCAACTACGAGTTAATGATTCGGATGTGCCAAAAACTACATGTAGAACCAGGTACGGACATTATGAATTTTTAGTGATGCAGTTTGGTTTAACCAATGTGCCTGCAATATTTATGGATCTGATGCAAAGAATTTTTAGACCATATCTAGATTGATTTGTTATGGTTTTTATTAATGATATTTTGGTTTATTCATGGAATGAATCTGAGCATGCTGAACATCTGTGAATTGTTTTCCAAACTTTACGCAAAAAACAATTATTCACTAAGTTTAGCAAATGTGATTTTTGGCTTCGAGAAGTTAGTTTTCTTGGACATGTTGTGTCGGTAGATGGCATCAAAGTAGATCCAAGTAAAATTTTAGCTACTATTGATTGGAAGCCTCCGAGAAATATATCTAAGATTAAAAGTTTTTTGGAACTAGCTGGATATTACAAAAGATTCGTCAAAGGGTTCTTGATAATAGCTACACCGAAGATGCGACTATTATAGAAAGATGTGAAATACGAGTGGTCTGAGAAGTGTCAGCAAAGTTTCGACTAGTTGAAAGCACTGTTGACCAAAGCACCCGTTCTAGTTCAGCTTGAATGGGGTAAAGAATTTGCGATTGTCAGTGATACATATTTAAATGGTTTAGGCTGTGTTTCGATACAGGAAAGTAAAGTATAGCATATGCTTCCTGACAATTGAATTTGCATGAAAAGAATTATCTGACACATGACTTGGAATTGGCAACTATTGTGTTTGCGTTGAAAATTTGGCGACACCATTTGTTCAACGAAAAATGTCACATTTTTATTGATCATAAGAGTTTGAAGTATTTAATGTCGCAGAAATATTTGAACCTGAGATAGCATAGATGGCTCAAGTTTTTGAAAGATTATGATTTGATTATTGATTATCATCCGGGAAAAGCAAATGCAGTGGCTGATGCTCTAAGTAGGAAATCTCTGTTTGTTTTACGAGCATTGAACACGCAGTTGTCACTGTCTGTTGGTGGTTCAATTTTAGCTGAGTTAAAAACTAAACCATTATTCTTACAAGAGATTTGTTAGGCTTAGAAATACGATGATGTTTTGGTAGCTAAAAGAAAATCGTGTGAGTCGACTCCTAATTTAGATTTTCAGATAAGGTCCAGTGATTGCTTACTTTTTAGAAGCAGAGTTTGTGTACCAAATAATTCAAAAATCATTCAGAGAATCTTGCACGAAGCTCATAGTGGTAGCTTCTCTATTCATCCGGGAAGTAGTAATATGTACAGTAATTTGAAACAAATGTACTGGTGGTCTGGAATGAAATGCAAGAGTTCAGGATTTGTATCGAGATGTTTAGTATGTCAATAAGTTAAAGCTAAACATTAGGTACCTTCTGGATTATTGCAGCCAGTGATGATACCAGAATGGACATGGGATCGAGTTAAAATGGACTTTATATTGGGTTTACCCTTATCTCCTAGGAAGAGATATGCAATTTGGGTTGTTTTGATCGTCTGATGAAGTTTGCACACTTTATTTTAGTGCGTACATATTACTCCCTTGAGAGATTAGCTGAGTTATACGTTTTTGAGATCGTTAGATTACACAGGGTGCCAATCTCTATTATTTCTGATAGAGATCCACGATTTACATCGCGATTTTAGAGAAAGTTACAAGAGGCTCTTGGTACGCGATTGCGATTTAGCATCGCATTTCATCCTTAGACCGATGCTCAGTCTGAGTGAGTAATTCAAATACTCGAGGATATGCTTCGTTGTTGAGTATTAGAGTTTGAAGGCAACTGGGAGAAATATTTTTCGTTGGTTGAATTCGTGTATAGTAACAGTTATTTTTCGAGCATAAAAATGGCACTGTATGAAGCTTTGTATGGTCAAAAATGCCGAACTCCATTATACTAGACTGAGCTAAGGAAGAAAATGATACACGGGGTTGATTTGATTCGTGAGACTGAAGAAAAAGGAAAAGTGATTCGAGATAGTTTGAAAGCAGCTTCAGATTGTCAGAAACATATGCGGATCTTAAAAGTAAAGACATAGAATTTCAAGTCGAGGACAAAGTATTCATAAAGAAATTGCCCTATAAGAAAGTGCTTCGGTTCGATTGCAAAGGAAAGCTAAGTTCGTGATATATCAGGTCGTATGAGATTATTGAAAGAATTAAACCTATTACGTATCGATTAGCTTTACCGTCAGAACTAGAAAAGATTCATAATGTCTTTCACATATCTATGTTACGACGGTACCAATCTGACTCTTCACATGTTATCTCTCTGACGGATGTCGAGATTCAGCCCGATATGTAGTACAATGAGTAACCGATCAGAATTCTGGCACGAGAGGTGAAAGAATTCAGATATAAGAACATAGCTTTAGTAAAAGTCCTCTAGCAGCGACACGAAATAGAAGAAGCTACCTGGGAACCTGAGGAAGCTATGAGAAAAGAATATCCGAACCTCTTTTGGGGACGAAAATTTATTTAGGGGGAGAGTTGTAACAGTCGATTTTTAGTGAAATCAAAATAGTGGTTTCAAGACCACGAATCTAATGTCAAAATATTTTTTTATTATTTTATCGCCTACAGCATGATAGTAATACCATAAAAAAATTTCGTTGAGAAATTTTACCATTTGCATGCTCAATTTGATAAAAAGGACTAAATCACATAAAGTAAAAAAGTTGAGTTCTAGCAGTTAAAATTATTAAATAGCTAAAGAACCTTAAAATAAGAGTCCTTATGTGGTAATTAAACCACTAAAAAAGATAGTGGAACGTGATGGCTTGGCATTTGTGTAATTAATAATGTTTTTAAAGGTTAATGAAGTAATTTGGAAATTAATGATAAATAAAATATAACAAAACAAACCATCATCTTTTTGTGCTTACTCCACCGAAATTTTTGGGTTAGGAAGCCATTGGAGAAGCTTCAATATTCGGCTAAGAAGAAAACCTTGCTTGGTAAGTAATTTTGGTCTTGTTTTTAATGATTTCTACGTTTTCGGGATTATCGTAGCTTAATCTAGCTAGCCCGGGGTCTAATTTATGAAATTGTTAAAATATTAGGGTTTTCCCATTGATGAATGTGTAAGAGTTTTGATGTTTTATGGAAGAAAATGGTTAGTTTTTGATAGATAAACAACTTTTGTTAAGTGATTTTTATGAAACTGTCAAATAGGGTTTAATTAAAAAATAAAAAATTATAAATGGTGAAATGGTTAAATAAAGGAAATATAGGGCTTGCTAAGGACCTAATTGATATTCGGCTATGATGGGTTATGGATAAATTGCATGAATTTCCATTTTTGTGGGCTAGGGACTAAATTGAAAAGAAGTCAAATGGGTAGAGGCACAAGTGCAATTTTGCTAACATGTGAATTTGGATAGAATTGAATAGAATAGTTATTAAATTGGTTGAATTTACTTATTTAGATCAGATAGATCTCAACCGGATTTAAATCGAGGGAAGGCAAAAGTCGTGGATTAGCACTACATAATTAACATTTACAAGTTTCATATCACTATCAAACAACTAAGATTAGTGTATATACCATATCAAAATATCACAATACCAATCATCTTATAACATAAAATTTAATGATCAAAGGGCTCCCTAAGGTACATGACATTAACTAACAAAATACATTACCAACATGTTGAGTTCGGGATCGTAGCTGGATGTTGATTTCGACGAGAGTACAAGGTCAAAACTTAACATACGTAAGGAAACAAAACTACACGCTGAGTATGAACTTAGTGGTATTTCTATAATATGAAATTAAATCATAATATAAATCATAATAGAGTGTGGATTAAAAATCATAAGATGCACATACCATTTAATATTATCCTCCACTATCTCATAATTGTTCCAACATGATTCAACATTAGATAAATTTATCTCGTAGTTGTTATTTCAACAATTTAATGTCACATTTCTCATTCAATTCCAAATTTTCTATATCACTAACCACAGTCAATTTTCATAATGAATCTTTTCATAATTCATTTATTTCATTTGCATATTTTAACTCCCTATTAACCTGACTTGGACTCGAACAGATAAATCTGGCACCCAGTGCCTACCGAATAAATTTGAAAATAATAAGTTGTGCCTTGCACTTGTCGGCATAACCAACAAATAGAAGTGCCCAGCACTGGTCGATATAACCAACAAATGGGGTGCCCAGCACTCCCCGAAACATAGTCGTGTAACCTTGAACTCTTCCTATCCTATGGCATGTCAATTATACCCTACCTTGCTAGAATAGTTTATAGGGTAAAAAATTTCTCACATTCATTTATAATCAATTTTCAATTTCCATGTCATAATCTCAATCAATCTATCAATGATTCCCATATGAAACGATATATTTTATCACAACATTTATACAATTTCACAATTCAAACAATATATAATATTTTTGAATCTATGTGATTTAGTTATTATCATAGACAACCAATTCATATTAACTCATTTTAACCCATTTTATCAATTGTAACTCACCTTATGATCTTACCATATAATGTAGTTCATAAATGCAATGTAACACCCTATACCCGCCCGGTCGCCAAGCCAAAATATCAGGATGCCATATTACCGTCTTATGTCATACACAATGAATGAAAGCTCATTCTAGAAGAAATATTTTTCATATTATCAATCATATAGGTTTTAATTCACTTGTACTTTTTAATTATCATCATTACATGCTAAACATACGTTAGATAATCTTACAACAATAGTTTAACATGCATAAGGTCTATTTAGCAAAATCTCAAAAATTGACTACGTAGGTATCGATACTATAAAATGGGTATCGATATTTCTCTCAAGTGGTCTCAATATCATTTGAAAAATCAGCACCAATGTAGCATTCTATTTCTCATTTGAAATCCAAAGTCTCAAAAATTATCAGTACCTTTCGAAAAGTATCGATTATTTTACCTCGAGTATCGATAGTCGTGATAAGGTATCAATACCAAATTACGTTACTGACTTCTTACACTTTCAAAAACATGGGAGTATTGATATTAAAACTTGAATATCGATACCTCTACTTCAAACATAAAAAATACATCAATCATAAGCATATAATTCGTACCAACTAATGTCTAACCATCATGTACCATTCACTTCATCAAATGGTCACTAAAATGTCCGACGTAGCAATCCAAAGCATCATAACCATGACTGAGCAAGTTCAAACTGAAAGTCCATATGTTTTAAGCAAAATAACCATGTAAACAACTTAAAAACTAGCATATAGTCTACCACATTGCCTTTAGTTCCCAAAACATAAATGAGCAAATAAACACCTATTAATAACTACTAAATTTTTGGCTTGGATCACCCCTCAAAAACCACATCGGTCACACTAGTACATAACTAATCTGCAATGGTTTAAGAAGGGAGTAGGTGAGCTTAACAAGCTCAATGAATGTCTAGAATAATTACCATGCAAACAATTCATGAAACATTAATGAAACATATATGTAGCATAATTATAGCAGCCTTAACTTAGTTTTCATATGTTACTTCATATGCATATGTGATAGTTTATTTACAGAGTCAATACATACATATTCATGTAAACATCACAAATACACACAATCACATTAATAGATAATTTGGCACTTGAGCTATGAAACGTAAAAGTGGGCACTATTACCACTCAACGGATACATAGATCTCCAACACACCACATAGACTCATAGAGTCAAACATGTCCCGTAAGTGAAACATTAAGCTAATACTCTCCAATCACACCAAACATGTTCCGTTGAATGGAGCTAAGTTCACATTCCCTTATCTCTCCAAACATGTCCCAAAACCTCAACGCCCAAATCACGTATAAAATATGTGTGAGTACTCACAATTCTATGGCATGCCAACCATATCCAATGGTCTCAAGTATCACAAGGCCAAAATATCCATATTTAAACACACATATTACTTACTAATTTCTGATTACTTTCACTGCACATTTGTATCATTTTCACAATATTATCACTGTCACTTAGCATGTATGACATGCTTACACATATACTCTTTCACAATAGTAATCATGAACCTATAACACATGTATGTCATCTCATTTTGGTTCACAATGTCACAATAACACAAGCACATCTCTCACAAGATAAACATGGGTACAAGAAAGCTTACACTCAAAATTTAGAGTAGGGGTTTAGGCTACCACTAAATTCCCAAATAACGCATAACGTGTCCACAAGTAGTTAATCTAAACACTTACCACTATGCATTCGTTGAAATGTCAAAAGCTCAAACTAGTCTTTCCTAGCTCGTAGATGGTCCTAGCGAATCCAGAACTTCAATACAAAAATTCACACAACAATACATTCAAAAATCAGCCAAGGATTCACCACAGGCAATCAAAAAACATAAGCCTAACTAAGTTCTCATATAACTGAAACCTTTAACATATCAAATTTTAAGTTCAAATATCTCAGTCTATACTCAATCTTTTCGCCTAAAATCAATTTCGTTCATCTTTTAATTCACCTACGACTAATTCTCAACCTTTAAAGTACACTAAAATACTCAGTTCATACTATTGACTTTTTTGACATATTTATGGCTATTTTTTCAAAAATTCAATAAAACCCAAGAAATCCTTAACGATACTTCAAAACAAGTTTACAAACCTTTGAATCATATCAAAACCTATTGATTAACACTTTGAAATCATATTTTTACTCAAAAATTTTAAATTAACCATTAATGACTATATTTTTGGTTTTTAATAAAAACATGCGATTTAACGCCTAAAAATTTAGCTTCAAAGGCCTAATAACATTAGAAATTAATAAGAAAGTGAATGGTTACCTTTGATGGTAGAATAAATGAGTTTTTTTATGCAAATCAAAGAAACCCATAAGTGAAGAAGATGAAGAAATTAATGATATTTTAGGATGTTTTCTTGAAGATTTATGGAGGTTTAATACCTAGGGAGTGATGGAAATCAAAGTAATATAGTTTGGGAATCAAAAATCAATTGGAAGAGTAAGGGAGAGCAAGGGACAACAAAGCTTTATGTTGGGGAAAAACCTATCATGAAAAGAAAACTGGAAATGGGGATTTTTAAGTTGGTTTTTAAAATTTGGTCTAACTGCAACATAAGTGCTTTAAATTTTGACCATGTTACAGATTAGTCCTTTTTCTAAAATTAAAGGTCTTTAAAACTCATTTTCAAAAAATTGATTTGATTTTCTAAAAACCAGAGTCGAAAACACTACCAATAAACCATGTCACAAAATTCCAAACACTCTAACGCTAAAATTCCTAAAATACCCCTAAAACCCATATGGCTTATTTTGGGGTGTTACATGCAACAATTGAAATATATTGGATTATAGAAACATAAACCATAAACTCTAAGCTATTCGTCGACGACTTTATTTTCTTAAGGAATTTGGGTCGACATTAGATACGGGTTAACTCAAACATATCAATTCATCAATACAAAAGCAATTTCGCGTTCAATTGCAAATTTATACAAATTTTATATTTTATTCAATTTAGTCCCTAAAATCGAGACTAACATAAATTTAAATCTAGAACTCAATCTGTTAAGTTGTTTTCATTATAGTCCTTCTAGGGCTTCCTATTTCTCATTTCTGACATAAATTTCAAAATTTATGCATTTTAGTCCCTATTGTACCAAACTATAAATTAACTTCACAGTTTAATCCTTTTTCACTTCTAAGCTTAAAATCTATCAATTTAGTACCTAAAACTTCAAACATTCATCAATGGCGTCTTCCTAAATCTTTAACAGTTTCAGAAATTAACACAAGGGTCAACTAACTTAAGCTGCCGGGATTCCAAAAACATAAAAATTACAAGAAAATGACAAAATTGCACTAACCAATTTGGAGCTTTGAAAATGAATCCCGAAGGTCGAAACTAGCTTCCTTTCTTTCAAGGTTTTCAATTTTGCATGAGGAAAATGGTGAGATATGTTTTGTTTCTCAACTAACATAATTTATTAATTAAAATATATCATTTTATTTTTATGATTTATAAATTAATCAAATTTTATAACACATTTTCTTAAGCCACTAACGATCCACCTTCCCTTAATTTCGTAGTGGTATAATTACCATTTAAATCCCTAGCCTAAGATTAAATCATAAATCCTATAGTAATTAAACTTTTACCGATTTCACAATTTAGTTATTGAGCTTAAATTAATCACTAATTTGATAAAATCATTTATCGAAAATTCATTTCACCTATAATATAACTTTCATAGATATTTAATAAAATATTCACGAGTTTGATTTACGAAGGTGAGGTCCTGAAATCATATTTTCTAACACCACTAACTTTTAGGTCGTTACATAAATGATGTTTGAAAATGGAAGTTAATCATTTGGTTATAGTAAACTCGTTGGTTATAGTAAACTCGTTGAATGTAGAAATATTAAATGTAATTTCTCATAGATTCTTTTACGGTAAAGTCGTCATGATTTTAACTAAATTAGAATTGGTTTGAGAAGAATTTAATTGCAAATGTATTGAGATGTTTATTTTGGCAAATAGAAAAAAAAATATCGGGTTGGATCGAATTATAAAGTACTGGGTTAAAAGTTTGGGAAGTACTTGTAATTGGACCCGATATAGGAGAGGATCAAAAGTCCCTCATGTAAAAGGGTAGGATAGCAAACCCTAGTATTATTAACTAGGGTTGCCACCACATATACTTCTAATTAGACTAAGAGTTCATTTTTCTAGTTGAAATAAACTTCTACAATTTAACAAGGGTTTTACTTATTCTTCTTCTAAATAGATGACATTGTTAGGGAAAAATAAAAAACTTCAAGATATTGTTAATCTCCCGAAAATAGAGACTTTATTCTCAATTATTAAATCGATTTTTTGGAATAACATTTTTTGTCAGTTTCTATTGAGAAGAGATTTTTTGTTTTCACACTTAAATAAAGAAAATTATTACTTGCTTTATGTTTGATTTGAATTGTTTGAGCCCACACTCAAAATAGTTCGTGGTACGAGAATAGCGGAAAAGGTCGTATTGTTGAAAGCTAGGAATGACAAGGAACCATCTAGCCAAAAACACAGGTGTGAATTTGGTTTAGGGTTTATTGCTATAAATATCACAAACCGGCTCAGTTTTCAAAAATTTTATTTTCTATTGTGCAAGAAAATTGTTTTTCAACCAGATTTTTTCCAATAGCGTCTACATGAAATACCTAATTTCATTGTTTCCTATCGTGATGTCAAATTTCTAAGTCACTTTTGAAAAGTCTTTTGGGGTAAAATTGGAACTAAACTCTTCTTTTCTACTACATGTGACCTTCAATGGATGGACAAACTAAGGTGGTGAACTCAATTTTAAGGGCTTTACTTAGAGCTGTTCTTGGTAAAAATCTTCGTAACTGGGAGGAATGTTTACTATTTGTAGAATTTGGTTATAATCTTTCTATTCACTCTTCTACCGATTATTCCCCTATTGAGATTGTTTATGGTTTTAACCCCTTAATTGTACTTGATCTTGTGCCTTTACTTGATTCTATCACTAGCTTAGATGGCAAAAAGAATGCAAAATTAGTTAAGTTATACACAAAATAGCGAGAAAACAAATAAACAAGAAAAACCAAAGCAATCCAAATAGAGCCAACAAAGAGCATAAACATGTGGTCTTTGAACCTGACGATTGGGTTTGAGTCCATATGAGAAACAAATGATTTCCAACTAGATGTAAGACGAAATTGGACCCAGATGGTGATGAGTTTTTTCAAGTACTAAAATGAATCAACAATAATACATATCAAATTGATCATCCCGGTAAGTGTTGTAATAGGCCATTTTAGCCCGGGCCCATAATCAAATAATTAATTAAATTGAAAAAAACCCAAATAAAAATACATAAAGTCCAAAAACAATAATGTCCAGTATTACAAATCCCAAATACCTACAACAAACTCGTATGGCCCAACATTAGCAAACCCAATACCCAAAACAGCCCACTACCCTAAAACCAAATAGCCCAAACCAGGCCCAAACCCTAGCCCAATTCGAAGTGGCCCATTTTCTTGATGCATCCAGAAACCTTTACACTGTGTTTGGTTCGCCGTATTACCCAATCCATTATGCCTCGATTACATGCGTATTACATTACGCCCCTATTCCGGCGTTTGGTTCGCTATAATAGGTATTACGCGCGTAATCGGTTACGCCCCTAATCCCCAAATTCCCGTGTTTTCCAATCCCTTCC
>CM025248.1:9683673-9699403 GCA_013677275.1 Gossypium schwendimanii
TAATCAATAATAATCAAATCATAAATCGTAAATTGAAAACCATGTAGTCCAAAAATTACTGTGGTCATCACTAAGTCCTTCGTCACATCGAACCGTCTAAGTCTGGGGATTACCTATGAACATTAAACAAAAAGGGTGAGTTTACGTAAACTCAATGTGTAATCTTGTAGAAATCGTCGCATACTCTATACGCTTACCAAACGATCACCACTTCGAGTCAAATCGATGAATGTTATTTCCAGCCTCACGATCGACTCCTAAACAGTTAACAAAACACCCCTTAATCCCTTATCTAGAGTAACATTCAAGTTTAATAAATCAGAAACTTACCGTACAACACAATTGCATGCTTGCACAAAGGGGAAAAGATGAAGAAAGACAACGAAAACGGAAGGGGAATTCAAAGGAAATTCAACAGCAAGGATTTATTATCTAGAAAAAAATAGGAAAATCGAAAATTAAGAGTAGGGTTTTAGGGAACCCTATAAATGACAACATGTGTTAAATCTCTCCTCTTTGCTGTTCAGGCCTCGAGCCGAATTGTATTTACAAACTAGACTACTTAATAATAAATAAACTAATTAGTACTTGGGCCAATTTGACCCACTTTATTAAACATTAACAAATTAAATTAAAAAATTAAAATTAAAGGAAAAGATAAAAATGTAAAATAAAATTAAAATGAAAAATTAAAATTTGAAAATTAATTAGAAATTTTATAAAAAAATTACATTAAATTAAGCCCTAGGAAAGGTTAGAGGGGTCACAACTGTCCTGCTTAAGTTCCAATCTCCTTAAACATAATTAATTAAATGTACTAATTTAAGAAAATAGTTTCTAACTTTTTATTAAAAAGTAGGTTTATGAAAAATTAAGGGTCTCTTAATCCAAACGAGGTTTTAATTTGCTCAATTTCACCATTCCAATAGTGCTTGAGACGCTGACCATTGACTTTAAACGTACCTCCATGGTTGTCATACAATTCTACAGCTCCATATGGATAAACTTTGTTTTTGGTATAAGGTCCTTTGATGTTCATGGAAGTAAGGCATAAAGTGTAGGTTTTGAGTGTGTTAAGCGTAAGAATTTGGCTAAGCGTAAGAATTCCTTGAAAACGTCTATAACGCCTCAATTTTGGTAGACACAAAGTATGGCATAGTCTTTGAAAGGTACAATCTTCGAATTGGTATTCATCTAAATGTAATTGTGGCATAAGGAGTGGCCAAAATTTGGTATGAAAATTAGTAAATAAGGGTTCCATGTTAGATTGTTACAATTGAGGAATAATATCTGAGGTCAAGTAAAATGATTTTGAGGATATGAGTTACACCAGTGGCATAGTGCCCCTGTAACTATGGTCCCGTGCCAGTTAAGTTAGAAGTAAGATGGTTTGGAACAAACCTGATGTGAACCAAGATAGTTAACAGAGAAAAGGAAACACTCTATTAGGTTTCTCGGGAGTTGTGGACTTTGATAAGACAAATAAGTAAAGAGGTATCACTTGTCAATTTTTAATAAGGCCATAGGTTATGTAAATAGATTCACTTGATAAGATAAGAAAGCCCTTCTTTTCTCTTCTAAAAAATTCTATTTGGAGACTAGAGGAACAAGAAATGGATTTCTTCATGCTAGGGTTGAAATTCGGGATTTTACTTGCCATTTCTCCACATAAAGGTAAGATTTATGATTCTTTTGTGAAGAGAACATAGATCTTTAAGGGTACTTGGAAAAGATAGGACCAATTGGGGTTATTGGGTTGAAATAAGGTTAATGGTTACCCAAATGTGTTTTAATGATATTTCTCCATTCCATAAAGTAATGGTTGCTACAGTATCTTACCGATTATTGGATCTAGAGTCTAAGCTGTTACTTATAATCATCAGGTGAGTTCCTAAACACTCTTGCATGTGTGTTATACCTTCGAGAAATGTATGATGTGATGATTCTGATGAGGAATGTAAGATTTATAAATTTGCATGTATAGATTGCATGAAGTTTAATAGTCTAAGTACAAGACGTAAATATGAAGGATGATGAATGTTTGAATCTGAATGATTTTGGTGTGTATATGTGTCTGGAAGCATGAATGTATCTATCATGAGTGAGTCAATGTATGGTGAGTCTGTGTATATCTCTAAAGTCGTTTCAAGGGGTCCTTCAGGAATTTAAACACGAAACTCTAAAAGGAAAAGTCTATGGCCATGGCACCACAACAAAAAGGAACTTATCGTGTAAAACTAGAACTAGGATGTAACATTATATGGAAGACTTAAGGAAGGTTATTTATTACCAAATGGGTTTCTTTGTGTGTCTTAGGACGATGAGGGGCAAACCTCATGAATTGTGAGTTTAGGTAAATCCCTATAAACTAAAACACTAGTAAAGGAAGCCTTTGTGGCGATCTCTGTTAAAGGAAGCCTTTGTGGCTATTTCTGTTAAAGGAAACCTTTCTGTCTATCTCTAAAAAGGAACACCTTCATGGTGTAGTCTAAAAGAATGGCTTTTGTGGCAACCACTGAAGGGAATCCCTTTATGGTGGACCCTACAAGGAAAGAAAGGAACCCTTGGCGATCTCTGAAGTAATGCTATATATGGTAATTCTGAAAGAAAGACTCCATGTGGAATGGTATGGCGAATCCTGCCTAGTAATAAGGGATGAAAACTTAAGCTACAATGCACAAAAGCATGTTAAGAATCAAGAGTATTCAGTCTATATGGTCCTCTGAAATAGGAGTGATTAAAGAATCAAGTGGGAGAAAGGTGAAAAACGTGAATGAGGTGATGGATATGTGAAAGATAAGGTAGGATCCTAGAGTATGGTATAACTTCTATGACATAAGAAATGGAACCTTAATGATGTACTTGCTAGAGTCAAGGATAAGAACAATGAGATAGATTTGGAGTCCTCGAATACGACTTAGGTAATTGAAGGATTATTCATTAAGTTCTATTGAACTTACTTCTGTGTTTTTATGTCACAGGTAAGATGATTGAGACTATGCTAAAAAAGATGATGCATATAGAGCGAGGTTGGATTGGTGTGATTAAGTATTGATGAGAATAATGTAAACAAGCTGTGAGATTCGTTTATACGTCTCAATAATGAATACAGACCACGTCAGTATTACTATTTAGTTAGTAATAACACTTAGAAGTAAATGAATAGAATAATGTAATTAAGTCATGGTTGTTCACTTGTAAATCCTCACACTTGTAAATTCTATTGTAAACAAATTAATTTCGTAGCTTGTTTCCATATGAAGTTTAGTATGAAAGGTAATACTTAATAGAGATGAAAATTTGTGTGAATAAATTGAGTGTGAGTCTATATCAGAGCGGTAACACCTAAGATCTAAATCTAGTGAATTAGATCAGGTTAAGGGCATTTCAAGTTTTGGTATCAGAGCATGGTTTAGCCAATTCTTGAAAGTAAAAATAGAGAGGGTGATCAGTTGGGTGAGTACTAACAGTGATGTAAGGGGAATGGTCGACGATGGCGTGAGGGGAAATGGGGATGATTAGTAAGGAACGGCGGGGCTACGATCAATAGTAGCATAAGGAAAGAAATGAAGGAGAGGGAGGGGATGTTCATGGTTGGGGTGTTCGATGGTTGTTAGTGGGGAAGGGAGAAAAGGAGATGACTGACTATGGTGTGAGCAAAAGGCAACGGGGAAATGGATGGAGTGGGGACCGGTGGTGAGGAGGGAGAGATAAGGTGGTAATTATGGAAAGGAGAAGACAGTTGTGAGAGGGCTGAATGGTGTTGTGTAGGAGAAGGGTGCATTTGAAGGAGGTAGTAGTGTGATAGAATGGTGAAGAAGTACAACCGGTGGTGGAGAGAAGGGTGTTTTTAAGTGTGTGAGGTTGTCGTGCTCGGTTGGCATTTGTGAGGTTGGTGAAAATAGTTAAGAAGAAACAAAAGACAAAAACAAAAAATGCTAGCTTTAAAAGATTATACACGATCGTGTAGGCCACACAACTATGTGCCCAGACTGTGTATCTCTTTGAGGTTGTGTGGCCTATTTAAAACTTTTTAAAAATTGTTCTAGCGTTCACACGGTCTGGAACACACCCGTGTGTCATTACCTAGACCATGTGTTGTTGTCATTCGCTTCTCCTACGGCCGTGTATAAGGATGTAT
Organism: Gossypium schwendimanii; assembly: GCA_013677275.1. NCBI lineage: Eukaryota > Viridiplantae > Streptophyta > Magnoliopsida > Malvales > Malvaceae > Gossypium > Gossypium schwendimanii. The sequence continues at coordinate 9,687,815 of CM025248.1, forward strand.
GGGTCACATAGTTGTGTGACTTCACCCAGACTTTATGGGTCATAAGAAAATTTAAAAATAGCTCCAGTATTCACACTGTTCATAACACGTCTGTGTGGCTAGACCGTGTGTACCAGAAGGTCGTGTCACCAGACTGTGTGGTCTATCCTAGGCCTGATGGACCACTTGTTTTTGAGTGAATAAAAATAAAAGTTAGGTAAATAAGAAACTAAGCATGCAACAAAATTAAATTAAATTCAAGAAAAAAACACTTGGGTTGCCTATCGATAAGCGCTTATTTAGAGTTTAAGCTCGGTTTTCCACTTCACGCACATGGTTAATTTGGATTTTGGAGTTGAAGCTCCTCTCTTGTTATCAATATCACCACCAAGATAAAGTTTGACTTGATGACCATTTACCTTGAATGTGTCGTATTCAGGATGCGTTACCTCTATTGTGCCATATGAAAAGACAATTTTTACCACAAATGGGCATGACCATCTTGATTTTAACTTTCCAAGAAATAGTCTAAGCCTCGAATTGTATAAAAGAACTCGGTCTCCAACTATGAATTGCTTTGGCTACTTTAAACGAGCGTCATGGCATCGCTTTGTTACTTCTTTGTACACTCACGAGCTTTCATAAGCATTGGCTCGACATTCATCTTGCTCATTGAGCTACATCATTTTCTTTTCACCTGCAAGTTTAAGATCACAAATAAGAAATTTATTGCCCAAAATGTTTTGTGTTTGAGTTCTAGTGGTAAGTGACAAACCTTCCCATAAACAAGTCTGTATAGAGATGTTCCTATAGGTGTTTTATACGTAGTCCTATAAGCCCATAAAGCATCATCAAATTTTAATGCTCAGCTTTTCCTATTTGTCTCTATGATCTTTTCTAAGATGTGTTTCAATTATCGGTTTGACACTCAACTTGACCACTAGTTTGAAGGTGATATGGGGTAGCTATTCTATGATGTACACCGTATTTCTTAAGAATCTTATCACATTGAACTTTACAGAATTGTGTACCCCTGTCACTAATGATTGCTCTAGGTGGTCCAAAATGAAAGAAAAGTTTCTTAAGAAATCTGACTCCCACGCTAGTAACATTAGTTGGTAAAGCTTGAGCTTCAATCCATTTCAACACATAATCCACCGCTACCAATATGTATTTATTACCATAAGAATTAGGAAACGGTCCCATGAAATCAATGCCCCAAATATAGAAAATTTCATAAGAAAATATATAAGTTTGAGGCATTTCATCATGTTTGGAAATATTACCTATCCTCTGGCATATACTATAAGAAAAATATACCTATTAGAATATTTGAACAATCTGGTCCAATAAGGAGCTGATTCAAAGACTTTATGTGTTGTTCTAACCCCACTGTAATGCCCTCTCGTCGGTCCAAAGTGGAAATGCTCCAAAATTTTATTCTCTTCTGGTACTAAAACACATAATCGAATCACTTGATTTGTACACAAACAAAAAAGAAATGGATCCTCCGAAAAATAGCTTTTCACATTAACAAAGAATTATTATTTTTTATGATAAGATAAACCTTTTGGTAGAATATTAGCAACCAAGTAATTCGCAATATCTACAAACCAAGAGACTTCAGAATCAATTATCGCATAAAGTTGCTCTTTAAGAAACCAGTCATTTATCGCATCTTCATCAAGCTTTTTAAGATGTGGATTCTTAAGCCTTAAGAGGTGGTCTGTTGCAAGATTTTTAGCTCTTTTCTTGTCTCTAATCTCCAAAACAAATTCCTACAACAATAAAATCCACCTTATAAGTCTAGGTTTTGCATCAGGTTTAGTAAGAAGGTAGTGAAAAGCAGAGTAGTCAGTATACACAATAATTGTAGAAAATATTAAATAAAGTATAAATTTATCAAATGCAAAAACCATAACTAGCAATTATTTTTCTGTAGTTGTATAATTCTCTTTTGCATCTGTCAAAGTCTTGCTAGAATAATAGATTGACTGAAAATGTTTGTCTTTTCACTGCCCAATAACTGCACCTACTGTAAAATCACTCACGTCACACATTTGTTCAAAGGATAAATTCTAATCAGGTGCAACCATAATGGGGGCATTGATTAATTTTTCCTTAAGAAGCTTAAATGCCTCTAAATATTCCTAACTGAACTTAAATGGCACGTCTCTTTCTAGAAAATTAGTTAAAGGCTTCGCTATTTTGGAAAGATCTTTAATAAATCTCCTATAGAACCCAACATGCCCAAAAAAACTTCTGATAGCCTTAACTAAACTAGGGGGAGGTAATTTTTCAATGGTTTTAATTTTTTCTTTATCAACTTCAATCCCTTTACTATAAATTTTGTAACCCAAAACAATCTCTTCTTGAACTATGAGGAGACACCTTTCCCAATTAATCATAAGGTTCGTTTCCTCACATCTCATTAAAACTTGTTTCAAATTTTTAAGGCATAGATGGAAAGAATTATAGAATACTGAGAAGTTGTCCATAAATACCACTATGATGTCTTCCACGAATTCATCAAAGATGGCTAACATGCATCGCTGAAAAGTATCAAGGACATTACATAATCCAAAAGGCATTCTTCAGTAAGCAAACATACCATGTGGACATGTAAATGTCATATTTTCTTAATCTTTAGGGGCTATCTAGATTTGAAAATAGCCAAAAGGTCCATCCAGAAAGTAGTAGTACCTGTGACCAGACAACCTCTCCAACATTTGATCCGTGAACGACAAAGGAAAATGGTTTTTCCTCATATCATCATTCAACTTTATGTAGTCAATGCAGACTCTCCACCTACCGACTCTTCTTGTTGGAATCAACTCGTTTTTCTTATTAGCCACAATAGTCATTCCTCATTTCTTAGGACAAACCTGCTCAATACTCACCCAAGTACTATCAAATATAGGGTAAATAACTCCAACATCTATAAATTTAATTACCTCATCCTTTACAACTTCTTTCATGTTGGGATTTAACCTCTTTTGAGCTTGCACACATGGCTTATAATTGTCTTCCATTAAGATCTTGTGAGTGCAAAAAGTACTGATCACTCTAATGTCAGAAATCTTCCAGACTATAGCTCTTTTGTGTTCCTTTAGAACTTGGAGTAACTCATACTTTTCATGCCACTTTAAGTTTGAAGCTATAATTATTGACAATGTAGATTTTTCTCCAAGGAATGCATACTTCAAATGAATTGGTAGTTGTTCTAGCTCTAATTTAGGAGGTTCTTCAATGGAGGGTTTCTACTTCAGTTCCTTACTTACCTCAGTGGTCTCAAACTCTTTTTGTCTTAGTGAAAACTCGTTAGCATACAGATTGACTCTCACTTCACTTGTCGCTGAATTATCTCCATTAACCTCCACACCTCGAACAATACACAGTTCCAATGTGTCCCTATGAATAATTTCCTACAAGGAATCATGAATTTCACGATCAAAAGAATCGATAAAATTATAGGAATCATCTTGCTCACTAGAAACTCTAATGGCATCATGTATTTGAAAAATAATTTCCTCATCACCTACCCTAAGCACAAGTTTACCATTACCCGCTTCATAATATTTCTTGCAGTGGCTAAAAAGGGTTGACCTAAAATCAAACGCACCTCAATATCCTCATCCATGTCAAGTATAACAAAATCAATGGTTAATATGGATTTATCTACTTTCATAAGTACATCTTCAATAATTCCCCTGGGATGTTTAACAGATCTTTTAACTAATTGAATACTGATCCTAGTGGATTTTGGTTCCCCGAGACCAAGTTGCTTGAACATTTTATAAGACATTAAATTTATACTAGCACCCAGATAACCCAATGCTTTTTTAATATTTAAACTACCAATAAAACAAGGGATAGTAAAACTTCCTGGATCTTCCAACTTAGTGTGTAGTTTGTTTTGAGGAATGGCCGATCACTCCTCATTCAGTTCCACAGTGGTAACTATTCTAACTTTCTTTTATTTTTTAATAACTCCTTTAAAAATTTTGCATATATAGGCATCTACGAAAGAGCTTCAACAAAATGCAAGTTAATATGTAGTTTTTTAAAAAGTTTAAGAAATTTACCCAATTGTTTGTCCATGCGATATTGTTTCAACATTGTCGAATGTGAAATTGGTGGCTTGTATTCCTTAAGCACCAATGATTGAATCTTCTCATTCTTTGCCACCCTATTATCTTTCTCAGCAGTTTCTTATTTCAGGTTCTTTTCATGTTTGGACAACACTTTCCCACTCCTCAACGTAACTGCTTTTACATGCCCTTTTGGGTTGGGTTCAATGTTACTAGGTAAGTTACCTTGCTATCTCTCTAAAACCATTTTAGCAAGATATCCAATCTAGTTTTCCAATCCCTAAATTGATACTTACTAATTTTTTAAATTTGTCTTAGTGTTCTGAAATCTAGTTTCGGACGCTAAAATAAATTTAGCTAACATATCCTCAAGGTACAGTTTCCTTTCTTTCTAATATGGTTGCTGAAAACCTAGAGGGGTTGTAATCTTTGATTTCCTTGACCACCCTAACAAAAATTCGGATGATTCCTCCATCCTAGATTATAATTATTGTTATAGGAGTTATTTTGAAGTCTATTATTATTTCCCATAAAGTTGACTTGCTCATGCTCTATGCTAGACTTGGAGGGCAAACATTTTAGACTGATCATCCCTGCTTCAGTTGCGTCACATTGCATTACCAAATTCACCTGCTTAGCTAAACTAAAACCATCAACTTTCTTACCAAGAGCTTCAACCTGAATTGCCAACATAAAGAATGCATTAATATAAAAAACTCCAGCTACCTTGGCAGGCTTTGCTCCTGTAACTTGCCACTAATAATTACTCAGTGTCATCTCCTTAATAAACTCTTGGGTTGCCTCAAATGTTTTATTATTCAATATTCCACCAGTTGCTGCATCAGTCATCTACCTAGTTGAGGGGTTCAAACTATTGTAAAAAGTTTGAGCTTGAATCCATGATGAGAACACCTTCTCAATAGATCCTTAAATCTCTTTCATGTACTATAAACTGTCTCAAGATCAAATTGAGCAAAATATGAGATGTCATTCCTCAACTTAGTTATATTGGCTGGTGGAAAATACTTTAACAAAAACTTTTCATTCATTTGCGCCCAAGTAGTGATGGGACCCATGGAATTGAATTCAACCACTTTTTTGCCTTATTCCTAAAAAAGAATAGGAGCAATCGTAAGCATCTAACATCATCAGTAACGCCAATGATCTTAAATGTATTACAGATCTCTAAAAAGTTAGCTAAATGAGCATTCAAATCTTCATCTTGCAACCCATTAAACTGAACATACTGTTGTACCATCTGAATTATGTTTAACTTAATCTCAAAATTATTTGTAGCAATATTCGATCTCATAATACTCAATTCAACCCAAATTATCGTGGGCTTAGCATAGTCATACATAGTTCGAGGAGCAGGATGTACAGGAAGTTGCTGATTACCGGGATTATTATCCATCTCCACAATAATGTGCTTTTGCTCTTGCTCGTCTATTGCAATCTATTGATCTTCCCTTGCTACTCTAACTTCTCTCTGATTTTTGTAAGCAATTTTTTTTTCGATCTCGTTGTAAAAAACTAATGGTTCCAACGGGCTGCCTCTGGTCATAAATCAAGGGAACCTGTAAGAATCAAAGAAAAGGAAAATCATAATTTAAAATTTAAATTAACAAAGTATTATAATTAAAATAAAAAATGGCTAAACTAATAGAAATAAAGTTTTCCTAATATTCTAGTCAACGATGCTAAAAACTTGATGTGTCATGAGCCTAACTAAAAATTTTACTAAGGTAAGGGCACCTATCAATTAATAGTATAGCTACGATGAGCAAATATATCGTTCCCACGAGAACTACAAGTACTAGTAATTACAATCTTTCTATTATTTAACCAAATAATTTGAGTGATTAATTAGAAAACTAAAATTAACTAATTTAATTACTAACGAACACGACAAAGAAAAAATAAAAAAATAATCGAATTACAACCAAGAAATGAAACAATACCCAAGAAGTATCCGCCTAGGTTTTATCTATCTCTATCAATCTAAATTATGCAATTTCTTTACTTAGCACATTAAACTGTAGAAATCCCTCAATTATGCTAATATCTCTTTCGAAAATAAGAGCAACTGACTCTAAGTTGATTAATTGAAATTTATTTCTAATTAAAACCCCTATTATTGCCTTAACTCATGCTTTGGATTCCCCTATTAGATTTGACTCTAATCCAGTAGATTTATGTCGTCTTATTTCTAGGATTGCATGCAACTCCACTCAATTATGCAAGATCTACTCTTAAACAAGGTCTATTCAACCACCGATTTAAGCACATCGAACATGGTTCAATAATCTAGAAATATTAAACAAAGAATTAAGCACATATAATTGAGAACAAGAAAAAAAGTATTTATTGCTTACAATAAAAATCAAACGATAAAATCCGTCATAGGGTTCAACTCTCTAAGTATTTAGAAAATTAGTTCATTCTTGAAAATAAAAACATCCAAGATATAGTATAACCAAAAGAAATAAAGAAACTCATGATAACTTCCTAAGAAATCAACTGGGAATCTTCAATCTTGACAGAAATCTGCTTGAAAGTTGGCTTCAATTTTGTTTTTCGAGTTATTTTCTTGAGTATTCTCTGAAGGCTCACTCCTATATTCTTAATTTTTTCATATATAGATCCACCTATGCTCAAAAACCTAAAAATTGTGATTTTATGTTGTTCGGTATGTAATCCTATGAAATTGACACGGCCTACCAAACACCCGTATAGGTCACACAGCCATATGGTCTAGTCATGTGAAATGGCTCAGCTCATGTGGCTCCTGTAGCTTGCTTCGATGCTCCAGTTTTCGCTTGTTTTTCATTTATTTTGCTCTAAAATGCTCTATTAAGCATTAAAACATGAATTTAAAGGATTCTAAGCATAAAATTCACAATTAGCATCGAGTATTCACCCAAAAATGTATTAAGAATGAGGTTAAAACATATTTCTTTTAGCACTTATCAATTACATTCAACTATGACCCTAAGACTCTGCCTCTGGGTTGGCCCATTGTTTGCATATTACAACTAATAATCAAAACCACCAAACTCAGCAAATTCTAGCTTGGTACCTCCTCAAATCCTTGTATCAATCATCATACCTGCAAAATATAACAAATAAATGATATGTTCAAATGGTGAGATGACCATACCTTGTATCTACATAATGCTACTAATCTTGCTTTTCGTCGTTTTGGATTTATGTTTTGCTTCATCTACTAGGTCAGTTTGCTAATCTTACTAGCGTAGTCTTGACATTTTATAAATTTACTTAGCTTGTATGTGACACTTTATCTTGATGGCACCTTCTCTCATTTCTGGTATATTTTGGAAAACAATTCAGCTTGTTCGATTGCCCTGGAGCTATTATAGCCGGCTCAAAAATAAGAGATTTCACATTTACACGGTCTTTCCCATATAAGGCTTCCTCTTATAAAATTTCGTGTGATCAGAAATACAAATTTATAGACATTTAACATTATAGTGGATAATACCCACAAATTCTTTCTTCAATAGAGGTCCTTGCAGACTCTTAAGCAATTATTACCTTGAGAGATAATAGTTGCAGATTTTTACTTGTGTACTTATGAAATAAAACCCATAGATAATCCCCATAGCATTTCTTGCACCAATAAATACAGATAACCAATAAAAACGATCCTGCCGAATATTTTCTTATGCTGACTGTGCTTGTCCAAATAGACTTAGATTCATAGTACGATCCTTATCGACTCACGTCTCAGACCTAAGTTTGTGGATTCATACCTTGCGAAACATATATAGGCGAATTCATGAAAGAAAACCCCTTTAGAAGGTTGGATTCATAGACGATTAGCCCTACTATGAATGCAAATACATTTCGTATGGAATCTTAGATAGATACATGTGTGAATCAACATCTCGCTTATTACGGATTAATAAGGAAAATACACTTATGGGTGTGTGGTAGGCTATGTAACTACCTAACTTACATGCAATAGTACCTACAGGGGACACACGGTCGTGTCGCAGTGCCATGTGTCACACACAGTTGAGCACACGACCGTGTAGACATGAATTTGCCCAAAATCAAGCCATTTCCAACACCAACTCATTCATGATCCTTTAGGCCAATTGTGCACATATTCAAGGCAACAAGACCCCATCATAACATACATATAAATACCAATTCAAGAGTCCTAAATCAACTAACCAATATATCATTTAAGGAGCCTTAAATTCAATCAACAAAACCTATCTAAACATGCAAATTTCACCACTTACCATTTATCAACTACTAGTTCAAGAACTTACCAAACATACAACATAAGGTAGCTCAATGACACAAACCATCATATGATACTAATAAACCATTCTCATCCATTATCAAATAAGACCAAAGGTACTTTCTAAAGCAAGCATTATAACCTATTATGCATACATGACACCAAAACACAAACACATTTAGTTATTATATACATATTCATCAAACACCACTTTAAAACCTCCTAAATACATTTCAACCACAAATTCAACTACATAAGTTTATACATGGCACTACCCTAAGAGATACAAAAACTACCAATATCGATGGATAGTGTGAACTGAAGGTTTGATCCATCCAAATGTCAGCAACAACGATCTACATAACAATCCAAAAAAAAGAATAAGCTTATAAAGCTTAGTAAGAACGCAGTATATCATTTAATCTAATAATAAAATTGAATACGATTAATATTTCATTCGATTTAAAATTACCAAAGTCTAAACAGGGTACAAAAGTGCATTCAAGGGTACCAAAGTATAAACATGGGTACATATGTGCAATTTAGGGGTATCAAAGTACAATCAGGGGCATGCATGTGCAATTCAGGGGTACCAAAGTACAAATAGGGTCACGTATGTGCAATTCAGGGGTACCGAAGTACAATCAGGGGCACATATGTGCAATTCAACAATATTATTCTAAAAACATAATAATTTTAGCATCATAATATAAGTACACAAATAAAAATTCATTTACATATTAAAACACTAGGAACTTACCTCGATGACTAGGGCGTAAAACGAAGTCGAATTAATCTGAAGTTTTAGCTTTTCCCCAATCTAAATCCCTATGCGGTCTATCTTGATCTAAATAGACAAATTCAATCCATTAATATTTCTATTATTCAATTCAGTCCATATTTCATATTTTTTCAAAATTAATATTTTTTCCCTAGCATTTTAACTTTTCACAATTTAGTTCTTAAGCTCACAAATTGATATTTAAACATTTTAATCCTCTTCCCATGCTAGCCAAATTCTTTAGAGAACTAAATCAACTCATACAAACCATCATTTCATAAATTTACCATGAATTTTTATCATTTTTACAAATAAGTCCTTAAATACAATGTTCATCAAAAATCACTTTATAAAACTTGTTTATTTATCAATAAAGATTCATAATCTACCATTAAACATCAAGAATCACACAAGAGCATTCATGGCACAACCCTAAATCTTTAATAGTTTTGCAAATTGATCCCCGAGCTAGCTAAGTTAAGTTAAAACGAACTAAAAAATATAGAAATCATTAAAAACGGGCTCAAAACCACTTACATGCAAGCTATTGAAGTTGCTGAAACTCCAAAACCTAGCTATGGCTTTTTCCTTCTACTTTCGGTGGAAATTAATTTGGAGAAGATGAGTTGAATTTGGTTTTATTTAATTTAACCTTATTTACTCATTTACCATTTTGTCCTTTAAAAACATTCATACTTTCAACAAAACCAAATCCATAAATATCTACTACCACTTCAATTTGTTCTAATTACCATTTAAGTCCCTTAGACTAAAATTCCATAGTTATTTTACACCTTTAACTAATAGAACTCTACTTTTGTACTTTTTACGATTTAATTCTTTTCACTTAATTAAGCATGCAAACGTCAAAATTTCTTAAAAAATTTTTAATCCCATATACATTAAAATAATAATAAAATAATAATTTACTCGTTAGATTTGTTGTCCCGAAACCACTTTTCAATTTCACTGAAAATGGGATGACTTAGTTGGGGATCAACGGTGCTGACGACATTGTACCGAGAAATGTGTCGAGTGACGATACCAGATAAAGCTAAAATTAATGCTTGCATGCTCCTTTTCCAATCATGGAATGGTAAAATTCATTGCACAATATCATTACCATTTTTATTTTTCATTGTTGTAATTTGTAATGCAGTTTGTGTTGATGTCATATGCGGATCTAAGGATTCAAGAATGCATCCTGGCTAAATTTATTGCCAATCGCAACATCTGGCACGTCAAAGTGTCATTTGTTATTTTTGCAATGGTCGAGATGCATGAATCTAATCGAGTCATGAGAAAATTCGAGTGTACATAATGTATTCCGCCACCACCCAAGAGCTCGATGATCCATACAAGATCAACTTCTGGGGGAGAGTTGAAGAAGATTGGCCAACGTTCCACAAGAAGTATATTGAGATGTGGGAGCATAGATATGATTATTTGCCAATGCATGAACCATTTCTCACATTGGAGTTGGCAAAGTCTCCGGATTACATGGATTTGTTTAGGCATAACAACAAGTCGTATCTACTGCTAACTTCAAAGAGGAGTAGGCAACATTGTCGTAGAAGGCCAAGATGAGGGCCCATCAATCTTAGGTCAGGAGATGGAGACGTGGTAGGATCGACATTTGCTTCATCTACATTAGAGGATCCGATTTTCATGCAACCTCCTGGTCAGCGTGGTTCATTTATTTTTGCTTCTAACCCATTTTTTTGTTACAAGTATCACAACATGCATAATCATTCACTGCATCAACACATTCAACATCAATTTCTTTTACACAAGCACCATAGCACACCATATTACATGTCGATCTCACCAACAACATCAACACATCTGATATCACCTTCAACTCCCACCTTCTACTCGTAATCGAGCCATGCAACACCATATATTGGCCTGTCAATAATGTCGTAAACACCCCCATCATCGTTGTTCTACTGAGTGGAACATCCTCGCAATTGCCGACTCAACCTCGAGGGGGATCTACGATAGACAGCTAGGATATGATCACAGTCAACCACAGAGGAAGGAGACGAAGTCAGCGATCAACCTTGACATGCACAATAAGGTGAAGTCGAAGTCGATGAGGAGCCACCAAACCAAATAATGCGACAGAACCTTAGGCGTGCCCAACGCCCATCTAGTTGTGGCATACATTTAGGATATCCATGATTAAGTTATTTTGTAATTTTTTATATACTTTGTTTTAAATAAGAAATGTACACTTATTTACAATGGATGAAAAAATTTTATTAAATTAGTTTGATTTTTATGCAATCAAGTTGTGAGTTTAAAATTTAAAATTATTTATGTTACTTTTTCATTTAAGTTTTTCTCCATCCATTTGTTAAGTACAATATATTCATAAAGCAAATAATTGAGTTGAATTTTACAATTCGAATAAATAACATATTATATATAAAAATTCTAAAAATTTTAAAAAATTCTAAAAA
>CM025248.1:9717844-9732540 GCA_013677275.1 Gossypium schwendimanii
ACTTGTACAATTTCATGTGGGTTAATTTGTTTGGTGCTTTGATTGACTTTTAATTCATTAGCCTTTGAACGTTAGCATAATACATTATGTGAGATTATTGCTCTTATGTGTATTGTATTGCATATTTGTATTTATTAATTATTCGTAGTTCATTAGAATACATTTTGGTTTACAAATTATCGCTTCATATTGTACATTATTATTCCATCACGCTTTATTTGCTCAAAATATTGCGTTTAATATGATTTAAGTTTTGAAATCATTTTTCAAGATAACGCAATACTCAGTATTTGGGATCTTCGAGTGGATTGAACCCTGACATATTGGGTTCCAATTTTCCTCGATGAATCTAAATAATCGAGAATATTCTTTAATCAAAACACATAAATAAAAAACTCATTCTCAGGAATTTGATACGTTGTGTCCTAATGCATTGGATATGACATGTTGCTTTCCCGAGATGAAGATTTTTTCTAAAAAATAATAAAGGCATTATTCAATGTTTGGGATTTTGAGAAATTGTGCCCTAACGTATTGGGCTTTGATTTCTTCATCTGACTTAAACAATTGAATATTCTTTTTTCACTGCATGAGTTTTAAAGATTACAAGCAAGCTCGTCCTCAAAGTTTCAATGGGTCGTGTCCTACCGTGCGGGATGTGACATTTTGCTATCTCGAGATGAGAGAGTCTTTAATATTTGTTTTAATTTATTCAAGTTTTTTTAAAAAGGGATCGTATTTTAAATTTCTTTTCAAATTTTTGACTATTGACACTTAAGACATTAATTAATCAATTCGGTGCCAATTTTGGGCGTTATGAGGGTGCTAATCCTTCCTCGTACATAACTAACTCCCGAACCCATTTTTTTTAACTCGTAGACCAAAATCATTTTTAAGGTGATCCAATCACACCTCATTAAAAGATCGGTGGTGACTCCAATTTTCATTTTTTAAGTCGACGCCTTTTTTTTGTTTTCCAAAAAGTGGTTTTGATAGCTTGGTGACCCCACTGGGGATTTATTTTAAGAGAGTTGAGCCACAAATTGATTAATTTTTGTCCTATGGTCGAAAAATCAAAATTTTTTTAAAGTTCATAATATCCCCTTTGCATTCAATCTCATTTTCATTATAGTGTCTTTGCTTGGTTGTTTAAGTCCGTTAGCGTATTTACATTTTGCATTATATGAGTTGGACGATTTTACCACTTTAAGTGGGAGTGAAAAACTATTCCTTCGTGAGGTTTTCAGCTCTGTATAGGATAGTGGATCGCTTTCGGGATACATCTGTACCTATGCCTTCGTGAGACTTTCATCTCTGTATAGTCATAAGGAAATGTATTCCTCTGAACTGAACTCGATCTACATGAGCCTATAATGGGTGAAGATCGAGGAATTGGCTGGTTCAGGTACCTTTGCCCTAGAAGCAAAACTTTTATGTAATGAACCTTAGGAACTCACCCTAGGTAGAACCACACTGAACCCTAATAGATACCTGAATAAGTGTTTTGTTATTGCTTGATTGTATTGGATTCTATGTTTATACATGATACCGACTTTTGGTGTTTTATTTTGATTGCATGACATGACATTTCATTATAAAATGCGTTGGTTCATATTCAGTTGCTAGATAGAAAGCTTATCATAGAAAAAGGGTTTCTTTATAAAGTGGAGGATAATGCGGCTGTCCAAACTTGGTCTGAAACAACACAGTGTGAGAAGGGTGATAATTTGGCTGAGGGATATGTATCAGAACTATGGGACTTTACCTGTATTAGCGTAACTCAAAATAATTTGCAAGAGTTGAAAGAAATTTGGGATTAGTGGAACGATGAGGTTAGACAATTATTCGACTCTAATTATGGGGATTTGTCTTATTTGCTTGATATGAAGGTAGACAAGCACTTGTTTCGAGCCTAAGCCCAGTTTTGGAATCCTGCTTACAGCTGCTTCACATTTGGGAAGGTCGATTTGGTGCCTACAATAGAAGAATATATGGCTTTACTTTGATGTTAAAAGTTTAAGTAGACAGAGCCTACTCGAAAGCTGTAAATATGCCAACCTTTTTGAAGAAGCTGATAAATATAACTAGCATGAGAGAGCAGTGGGTTGCAACACGAATCAAGCAGAAGGGGGATAGCAAGTGCATTCCTTGGAAGAGTTTGAAGGATTTAATTCTAGCATACCCAGATACAAAGAGGGTAGATGTCTTTACTTTGAGTATATACGGCTTAGTTGTCTTCCGCAAAGCTTTGGGGCACATTGATGAATTAGTCATTGATTTATTCGACCAGCTTGATAAGAGGGTTACGCTAGTCCCGATGATTTTGGTAGAAACCTTCAGGTCACTGAATGCATGCCGGAAAGCGGGTGAGGGTAGATTCATCAGATGTACGTAGTTCCTACTCACATGGTTCCACAGTCATTTTTGGAAGGTTGATAGGGTTTTGTATCGAGTCTTCTCTGAAAAATATTCGCCATTAAAAGAGATAGTAGTTACACCGATGAGAGATGACATCTTGGAGGAGAAATGGATGGCAATTTTTCAGAATCTTCAGGAAGAGGACATCGAGTGGAGAGCCTCTTGGTTGCTTTTGAATGAGATCCTATATCGATGTGGTGGTTTTGATTGGATTCCTCTGCTTAGAATTCGGAGAGCTGTTGGATACGTCCCATTGCTAGTGCTCAAGCAGCATAGGTCAAGGCAATTTATACCCACAACCCAGGGAATAGTTGAGTGTGAATTTTCATACAAGGGTGATGGTTACGAAAACAAGATTCGAAAGATGTCCAATGCATGAAACCAGACTCGTCGGATGAAGAGATTAGCCGTGGGTCCGATGACAACTCCTGAGTATAATGAATGGTGGGTTAGAAGGATCAATGATAATACATCCAAACCAAGTCAGAGAAACAATCAGTCAATAGAAGAACATTTACCGTTTGTCTCTTCTGAGCTAGAAATCATAAGACAAGATTTTGAAAGAAGAAATGCAGAATTAGAAAAGAAGATAGAACAAATGGAGGAAGAAAAGAGGAACTTGAGATTAGACATGGATGTTCAAAAACTCGAGGCTGAGAAACTAAGAAAAGGGAAAAATAAAGCTGAGGAGGATTTAGATAGCTTGAAGACAGATTATAAAAAGCTACGTCTGTTAATGAGAACTGTCGGGTTAGAGAAAACTTTAGAATAGTGGCGTGAAGGGGTTCAAGAAGAAAAGAACAAAGCCGATAGGTAGGAAAGGAAATTCCAAGAGGTTCAAACACAAAATGAGGCTTTAGAAAAGAGTTTGGAAGAAAGCAAAAAGGAAAAAGGCGAATTAAATGGCAGAGTGGCCGAGTTGGAAAGATCTCTTCGTCAGTGTCAAAATCAAAACTCTGCAATAGAGTTGAGAGCAAGCTTGAGCAGGGTTGAGGAAATTAAAAAAAGAATAGAAGAGTTAGAAACAGCATTGCAAAATTGTGAGATTCGGATCGAGTACTTGAAAGCAAATGAAGATCATAATAATGAGCAGCTTCATTATTTTTAGAACCAAGTTAGAAATAGGGAACACATTATGGGAGAAGTCGTGGTTCAGATTCGAGAGGTAGTTGATCACCTACAGACTTTGGCAGTGTAGGCCGATACACTGATTGTGAAGTATGAATTGGAATCAGATCAGGGGTAAGATTTAGCCTTGTTACTTAGGAAGATTAGAGTTCTGAGTACTAGGGCAAAGCCTTATTTGTAGCCCACTTTATGTAAAGAAATTTATTTTCTAGTAAAGTTTTCTTAAATGGAATTGAATCAAAATTGACGCCTTTTTTTGCATTCATTTCATGCAGTGCATTGCCTCATATGCATTAAAGACTATTAAAATATTCTAATCGATTAAAATCATTCCTCAATTAATCTGGAAACCAACCAACCCACCAAAAATCGTTACGGTACTCGAGCAAAAACTAAAGACATGGACCAAAGATTGGAAAGACTTGAACAGTTCCAAAAGGAGATGCAATACCAACTTCAACTGCAAATGCAAGGGCAGCTAGTTAAGATTCAATAAGATATGATAGACAAAGTGCTGGAGTCTCAAAGGGGTATGATGACTCAGTTGACTCAACTATTGGCTAGAGGAAATGATAAAAGAAAGGGCTCTATGGCAAATGCTGAAGAAGGAGACAATGAGGGACCTCTTTATCCTCCAGACGTGCAGACCCAGGTTGAGGTATACTAGTGCAAATCCTCTCTCACAATTAGGCCTCAGCAGTTTCAGGCTGGTGCCTCAACACTAATGAACTTCCAAGCTAGATCAGGCTCTAACACTGGCGATAACCCTATTAATCCCGCTATCCCTGATTTCGATGAAGAGATTGAGAAAGAAAAAATAAAAGAGGAATTGTCAAAACAATTAGAGGAAAAGTGTTAAATGGCTCGAAGAAAAATCTAGGGCGATGGAAAGCACTGAGAACTATCTTGGGATTGACGTTAAAGATCTGAGCTTGGTCCCAGAATTGGTAGTCCCTTACAAGTTCAAAATGCCAGAATTTGAGAAGTACAATGGGACTAGTTGCCTTGAAGCTCATATCACCATGTTTTGTAGGCGAATGACTGGATATATTAACAGCGACCAACTGCTAATACATTGCTTCCAAGATAGCCTCACAGAGGCAGCATCTAAATGGTACAATCAATTGAGCCGTACTAAGATTAGTTCGTAGAGAGGTTTAGTACAAGCATTCATAAAGCAGTACAGTCACGTAACAGACATGGTTCCTGATAAAATTACTCTACAAAATATGGAAAAGAAGCCGAGTGAAATTTTTAGGCAATACACACAAAGGTGGAGGGAGGTTGCCATCCAAATTCAGCCATCTCTTCTGGAAAGGGAAATGACAATGCTCTTTGTTAACACACTAAAAACCCCATTTATCACACATATGTTAGAAAGTGCCACAAAAAGCTTTTCTGACATAGTCATGAATGGTGAAATGATTGAAAATACCATAAGGAGTGGGAAGATTGATGCTAGAGAAAGTAGCAGATGGGCTTCTAAGAAAAAGAAAAATAAGGTGAACAACACAAGTACATATAACAGTGGTTATTCAAAATCGATTAAGGTGAATCAGCCAAGAAAGGTGGCTACTAACCAACAAGGTTCATCAAGACAAGGATCCGTCACAAGGCAAAACACGGAGAAGCTCCAATTTACGCTAATTCAAATGTCCTATAGGAAGTTGTATCAAAGTTTATTCGATGCACACGTTGTTTCCCCTTTCTACTTAAAACTTCGACAACCTGCGTACCTCAAATGGTACAATGCGAATGCACAATGCGATTATCATGTGAGAATCATAGGGCATTCTATAAAAAATTACACTGCTTTTAAAAAGCTGGTTGAAAGGCTCATCAGTATGGGCATTGTCAAATTGGATGATTCACCTAGTGCAGAGAATCCATTACCTAATCATACTGATAATGGAGTAAACATGATGAGTGGAAATATGGGTAGAAGAATCAAGGCAGATATCGCAGAAGTGAAAACTCATTTAAGATGGGTCTGGAAGAAGATGGTAGAAAGAAGGTTGATTGTTTTGGATTCAGAAGGGAGCTGTGGAATGGTGAGAAACTACTATGAGTTCCATCATGAGGAAGGGCATGAAATCCAAGAGTGCATAGAATTCAGAACCTTGGTTCAAGGTATGATGGATGATAAGGAAGTGGAGTTTTACAAACAAGTCAAGGAAGAATGAAACATATGTACGTCAAAATCAATGACAAGGGTTTCGAAAGTAAATCATCCTGTTGTCATCATCTCTTGACCAAAGAACAATGAAGCGGGAGTACCAGTAAGGCCAAAGATCATAATTCAAAAACCTACAACCTTCTCTTTCAAGGATAGCAAGAAAGTGCCGTCGAACTATGAGTGTAACGCAACCATCCCAGGAAGAGATTCTTTAGCCAGTATTGCAAAAGAGGATCAGGGTATAGGTTCTCATACGCGTAGTGGGAAGTGCTACGATTTGATAAGTCCTTAAACAAAATCTATAAAAGGAAAGGGGAAGCGACCGAGCCAATGTTACCTATCAACAAGCCAGTAAAAGAGGAAGAAGCTAAGGAATTCCTCAGATTCTTAAAGCATAGCGAGTACAGTGTTATGGAACAGCTACATAAACAACCAACTCGCATATTTGTGCTAGCTTTGCTCCTGAGTTCAGAGGTGCATTGAAGGGCGTTGATGAAAGTGCTAAACAAAACCTATGTGGCCAATGATATCTCTGTTAATAAATTAGATCGGCTGGTCAATAATATAAGTGCCGGTGACTTTATTTTCTTCAACGATGATGAAATACCACCTGAGGGTATGGGATCTACTAAAGCCTTGCACATTACTACC
Organism: Gossypium schwendimanii; assembly: GCA_013677275.1. Lineage (NCBI taxonomy): Eukaryota > Viridiplantae > Streptophyta > Magnoliopsida > Malvales > Malvaceae > Gossypium > Gossypium schwendimanii. The sequence continues at coordinate 9,724,218 of CM025248.1, forward strand.
CGATGTAAAGGGTATTCCTTGCCAGAATTTTTGATAAAAAATGGATCAGCATTGAATGTATTGCCTTTATCCACAATTAACAGACTACCCGTGGATAGTTCGCACATGAAGACATGCCTGAATATAGTGAGAGCATTTGATGGTACAGAAAGGAAGGTCATGGGTAGAATCAAAATACCCTTATTGATTGGTCCGACTATCTACGAGGTGGATTTCCTTGTAATGAATATCAAGCCTTCCTACAATTGCTTATTAGGGAGACCATGGATACATTTGGCGGGGGCTGTACCGTCATCATTACATCAGAAGTTGAAGCTAGTGTCAGAAGGTCGGCTAGTGACAATAAATGCCGAAGAGGATATCATAGCAGCTATATCTAATGATATGCCTTACGTGGAAACTAATGACGAGGCAGTTGAATGCTCTTTTTGATATTTGGAGTTTGTAAATGCAACATTTATTTCTAAAGGGAACAAAATTCCAGTGCCTAAGATATCCAAAACCACGGAGATGGGGTTACAATTGTTGGTAGGAAAAGGACCTTTACCCAAAAGAGGATTAGGGAGACATCTTCAAGGAAGAATTGAGGCTCCGGTGCTGAAAGAAAAATAAGATCGCTTTGTCTTAGGGTATAATCTCGATATAAGACAGAGAAAGAAGGAGTTAGAAAAAAGGCAGGAAAGAAGAATGGCACGCCTAAGTGGGGAGGAAATTAAATGGGAACCAATGAGAATTCCCCACATATCCAAAACCTTTGTATTAGGAGGGATCATTCCTTCTGAGAAAAGAATACTAATTGAAGAAAGCATCAATGCCATACAAGAAGACGTAAATGAAGAAAGGACCTTGTTAGATATTTGTCCTTATGAACCTAGGAGCGTTCTAAATAATTGGACTGCAGAAGAAATAACTGAAGTTTTTAGAGCTTTCTCAGAGAAATATTCAGAACACACCTATTGTTTTAGCCTAGAGATAATAAGAACTCTTTTGTCAAATAGGCTCTTGTTCAAACATCATTATTTTAATGAAGTACATCTTTGCAATCATTTTGAGCAAATATTCTTTCATTCTTTCTATATGAGTAATTATTTTTAATTTTTCTTTCATTCTTTCTATATGAGTAATTATTTTTAATTTTTCTTTCTTTCAAATCATTCTTTCATTCATAATCATACTGTACAAATAATTATACATAAATTCATACATTCTTTATATATTCTTTTGTAACTACAATAGGTCCTGAATATCAATGACGTGAGTGACACTGCTACAAACTCAGAATTTCCTTTTGAACGAGACATGTATTTAGAGGGATCGCATGACTTTGAAGATGACGTAGACTGTGATTTATCTTTGGGCTTGTTGAGGATTGTAAAACAGGAAGAAAAACAAATATTACCTCACAAGGAATCAATAGAAATTATGAGCTTGGAAGAAGGAAAAGATGTGAAGATTGGAATTGACATTTCCGCAAAGACAAGGCGAAGCCTCATTGAATTACTCCAAGAATTCAAAGATGTTTTCGCATGATCATACCAGAATATGCCTGGATTAAGCACTGACATTGTAGTGCATCGCCTTCCTATAAGGGAAGATTGCAAGCCAGTTCAGCAAAAGCTCAGAAGGATGATGCCAGACATTGTGCTTAAAATAAAAAGGAAGTCAAAAAGCAGTTCAATGCTGGGTTTTTACAGGAGGTCAAATATTCTAAATGGGTAGCCAACATTGTCCCAGTCGCTAAAAAAGATGAAAAAGTACGAATGTGTGTGGATTACAGAGACTTGAACAAGGCAGCCCAAAGGACAATTTCCCATTGCCTCATGTTGATACTTTGGTGGATAATACGGCAGGTTATTCGCTGTTTTCCTTTATGGATGGTTTCTTTGGATATAATCAAATAAATATGTATCCTAAAAATATGGGGAAGACTACATTCATCACCTTGTGGGAAACATTTTGATATAAAGTGATACCATTTAGGTTAAAGAATATGGGAGCAACATATCAAAGAGCCATGGTAGCCTTGTTCCATGACATGATGCATAAGGAAATTGAGGTTTACGTTGATGATATGATTGCAAAATCCAGAACAAAAGAGAAACATGTACAGGTCCTGAGAAAATTGTTCTTAAGACTAAGAAAGTTCCAGCTCAAGCTTAATCCAACGAAATGCACTTTCAGAGCCAGGTCAAGAAAACTGTTGGGCTTTATAGTCAGTGAAAAAGGAATCAAGAACAACTCAAACAAAGTCAAGGTGATACGAGATTTACCTCCACCACATACTCAAAAAGAAGTTTGAGGTTTCTTTGGAAGACTGAATTACATTACTCGATTTATTTTACGACTGATCGAGAAATGTGACCCCATATTTTGTCTTCTGAAGAAACATAATCCAGGTGTGTGGGATGAATAATGCCAGGAAGCTTTTAACAAGATAAAATATTACTTGTCCAATACTTCAATGCTGTCACTGCCTAGCCCAGATAGGCCGTTGATTTTGTATTTAACGGTGTTTGATAATTCCATAGGATGTGCGCTGGGCCAGCATGATAAGACAGAAAGGAAATAAAAGGTGATATACTATCTTAGTAAGAAATTCACTGATTGTGAAATGAGACATTCGCCTATTGAAAAATTATGTTTTGCCCTGATCTAGACAACAAAGAGATTAAGGCAATACATGCTCTACCATATGATTTGGCTAATTTCAAAGTTAGACCCTTTAAAGTATATGATGGAGTCAACTGTGTTGAATGGAAGGATGGCTAAATGACAGATTTTTCTCTCCGAGTTTGATATAGTATATGTAAATCAGAAGGCTATTAAAGGGAGTGCGATAGTAGACTTTTTGGCCAGCAGAGCTTTAGAAGATTATGAACCTCTAGATTTTGATTTCCCAAATGAAGACTTGATGTGTGTGGCAAATGTTGAAGAGGATTCTTGAGAAAATCATCCTTGGAGGTTAAATTTCGACAGAGCTTCGAATGTAGTAGGTAATAGGATTGGGGTAGTCCTTGTGTCCCCAAATGGAAATCATTATCCTTTTACCAGTAAATTGGATTTTGATTGCACCAATAACATGGCTGAATATGAAGCTTGCATCATGGGCATCCAGGTAGCCATAGAGTGAAAAATTAAGATACTAGAGGTATACGGGGATTTGGCATGGGTAATATACCAACTCAAAGGGGAATAAGAACCGAGAGACCCAAAGTTAATCCATTATTGAATATTAGTTCTGGAGTTAATCAAGGAATTTGATAGTATCACTTTTTGTTATCTTCCATTATAAGAAAATTAGATGGCTAATGCTCTGGCTACCCTAGCCTCCATGATCAAAGTCAACAAACTAGAAGACATGAAGCTTATTCAAATGAGCATTTATGAGACCCCGGCCCATTGCTACAGTATTGAGGAAGAGGTAATGATAACCATCCTTGGTACCAGGATATATTGCAATATGTGAAGAATCGTGAGTACCCTAATCAGGCAACGAAGAATGATAATAGGACATTAAGTATACTAGTCATTTACTATGTCTTTGATGGAGAGATTTTATACAAAAAGGGAAAGGATCAAGTATTATTGAAATATGTGGACGTTGTGGAGGTTAAGAAAATATTGGAGGAAGTCCATGAAGGCATTTGTGGAATGCATGCCAACAGATTCGCCATGGCTAGACACACTATGAGATTCGAGTATTACTGGTCCACCATGGAAAGACGTTGCATCAATTATGCCAAGAAGTGCCATAAATGCCAAATTTATAGAGACAAAATACACACACCTCCTTCACCTCTTCATGTTATGGCTTCTCCATGGCCTTTCTTCATATGGGGTATAGATGTCAGTGGGCCAAAATCACCGAAGGCTTCTAATGAGCATCGCTTTATTTTTGTGGTTATTGACTATTTCACTAAATGGGTGGAAGCGGCTTCATATGCTAATGTCATGAAGTTAGTGGTCAGTAAATTCTTGAAAAAATAGATTATATGTCGATACGGAATGCCTAAAAGAATCATATCTGACAATGCGCTAAATTTGAATAATAGCACAATAGCAGAAGTCTGCATTCAATTCAAGATTAGACACCATAATTCGTTACCATATCACCCAAAATGAATGGTGCAGTGGAAACGACCAACAAGAATATCAACAAAATTGTGGGGAAAATGACTGAAACTTACAAGGACTAGCATGAAAAATTACCATTTGTTCTCCTTGCCTATCGAACATCTATCAGAACTTTTACTGGACTAAAGTTGAAGTTGAAATCCTTTCTCTCCGGGTATTAGCTGAACTAAAGTTGGATGAGGCTGAATGGATCCAATCTCGATACGATCAGTTGAACCTGATAGAAGGAAAAGGGCTAAAGGCTATTCATCAAGGTCAGATGTACCAAAAACGAATGATGCGAGCCTATAACAAAAAGGTTCATCCCAGAGAATTCCATGAGGGAGACATGGTGTTGAAAAAGATTCTTCCTCTACAAAAGGATTTTAGAGGGAAGTGGATGCCAAATTGGGAAGGACCTTATGTTGTAAAGAATGCCTTTTCTAGAGGAGCTTTAATTTTAAGCGAGATGGATGGTAAAACCTTGTCAAATCTGGTAAACTTAGACTCAGTCAAGAAATACATCACTTGAAGAAAGAAAATGGATTAAAGTGAAAACCCACAAAAGGCATTTTGAGTCAGAAAAAGAAAGGGAGAGGCTAAGGTGAAAACCCGCAAAGGGCACCTTGAGACGAAAGCAGATTTGAGTTGAAAACTCAAAAAATGGCGACTTAAATTTTGATTAGAATGGGACATGAGGTGATCAAAGCAGCTCAAATGATTGATCAAATCAGGGTATGCCATAATCTTGCTATACTTGAATCAACAGGAAAGGGTAGGCGACATATTGGGGCATCGACAGAGTATTGTAGATATCCTAAACACATGTGAAACTTAAAATGTCTTCAGGAAGTTTGTACAGATAAGTTCAAGCTGCGATATCTGGGGCATCTAGTCTTCATACTATTTATATTAAATGTGTTATTCTTGGAATAATCCAGTCTTTTTCAAGATACATGTTCCCAATCAATTCCTCTTTTATTCATATTATCCTTGATAATTTATTCATTTCAAGCCATGCTCCAAAATCAATCCTATTTTTATCTATTGTTATTATCTTTTGCAAACATGTTGCATTGGAATAATGATTAATGGACTAATAATACTTTCATAAGGGAAGTTTTGCATATTACTCAAGAAGTTTCTAAATAATACAAGAACTTGAAACAAGGCTATTGTTTAGAATGCACCCAGTTTAAAGGTTGAAATATAAGAAGGAAAGGTCTAAGACTATCCCCTCGGATTTTGTTGTCAAAATATTGATTGAACAATACGACAAGATATCGTGTTGGTGATAAATCTTCAATGAACAAACAAGCAATGATCACCGAGTGATAAGAGGTTTTCTTGGAGAAGAAAGTTCTACAATTGTGTATAAATATTTGGTATGACACCCTGGGAGTGGTGTAAGGCCAAAGATATTCACATCTTGTATCCTTGAATCGTAATAGGAGAGGATTGAGAAAGAGCCATATCTTATACTCCTAAATTACAGTGGGATGAGGATGGTTCAAATTTTATGCCCCAAAATTATAGTGGATTGAACCTTGAAGATTGCAACCTGATTAAGTAAGATATGAGTGTTACCAGCTGGACAAGATAACATTCTGACATGTTGGTAATAAAGCCTTATTGAATAATGAGCAATGACAACTCAAACATTAAGAGATCATTTTCATGACATTTTGCATTCATGCATGCACATTTGGTTAGGGGATTTTGATTCATTCCGATCATAACATCCTAATCACTAGGCATAAATAGGCCCATGAAAGGGATTCTACAGGTCATGTTCCCTAGAGAACAGATCAGTGAAACCATAAATCCTATCTCCCTAAAGTTGCAGTGGAGTGGATTGAAGACACCAGTCTTATCTCCCTGGCGTTAAGACTGAAGGCAGCGAATCTTATTTCCCTGACATTTAAGTGGAACAGATTAAAGCTAAAGTAAAGCAGATTAAAATTGAAGGCAGCGAATCTTATCTCCCTGAGTGAAGATAGCGAATCTTATCTCTCTAAAGTTGCAGTGGAACAGATTAAAGCTAATAATCTTATCTCCCTGAAGTTGCGGTGGAATAGATTAAAGCCAATAATCCTATCTCCCTGAAGTTGCAGTGGAGCGGGTTAAAATCACAGATATTATCTCTCTGAAGTTGCAGAGAGCAGATTACATCCAGTTTTATCTCCCTGAAGTTACAGTGGAGCAGACTGAATAAACCAATCTTATCTCCCTAAAGTTGCAGTGGAGCAGATTGAAGAAACTAATCCTATTTCCCTAAAATTATAGTAAGGCAGATTAAAATCACAGATCTTATCTATCTGAAATTGCAAAGAGCAGATCGCATCCAGTTTTATCTCCTTGAAGTTACAGTGGAGCAGACTGAATAAACAATTCTTATCTTCCTGAAGTTGTAGTGGAGCAGATTAAAGTCAATAATCCTATCTCCCTGAAGTTGTAGTGGAGCGGGTTAAAATCATAGATCTTATCTCTCTGAAGTTGCAGAGAGCAGATTGCATCTAGTTTTATCTCCTGAAGTTACAGTGGAGCAGACTGAATAAACCAATCTTATCTCCCTGAAGTTGCAGTAGAGCAGATTAAAGTCAATAATCCTATCTCCCTGAAATTGTAGTGGGGCGAATTGAAATCACAGATCCTTTCTCTCTAAAGTTGCAGAGAGCAGAGAGCAGATCGCATCAAGTTTTATCTCCCTGAAGTTACAGTGGAGCAGACTTAATAAACCAATCTTATCTCCCTGAAGTTACAGTGGAGCAGATTGAAGAAACTAATCCTATCTCCCTAAAATTGCAGTGGGGCGGATTGAAATCACAGATCTTTTCTCTCTGAAGTTGCAGAGAGCAGATTGCATCAAGTTTTATCTCCCTGAATTTGCAGTGGAGCAGATTAAAGCCAATAATCCTATCTCCCTGAAGGTGCAATGGAGTGGATTAAAGTTACAAGTCTTATCTCCCTGAAGTTGCAGTGGAGCAGATTAAAGCCAATATTCCTATCTCCCTGGCAGGGCAGTGGAACAGATTAAAACTACAATAGCGAATCTTACCTCCCTAGCGCTGCAGTGGAGCAGACTAAAACCACAAATCTTGTCCCCTTTGAATTCGCGACATAGTAGATTAAAGCTATGAGTCGTATCTAAAGTTGCAGGAGAGTGGATCGAAGCAACAAGATGTAGTGGGCAGGAATTAGGGCACTTGAAGAAGAGAAGCACCAAGTCTTGGTGATACCAGGCAAAATTTATCTTTCTTAAAAGTTTTTGCTTCATTCCTGATGCACAACAATGAGCAAAGAGAGGGAGCTGTAAAACCAAAATTTTGCCCAGGCCCATTAAAGCAAACTAATAAACCAAATCAAAAGAATAAAAGTCCAATGAAATAATAGTCCATTTACAAAATTCAACCGGCCCAAATCATAAAATACCAGGCCTGAAATACATGACCCAAATCGTTTTAACCTAAAATTCCTTAACCCAAAACCCAAACCCAATTACATTGAAGCCTGAAGTAGTTTTCAGAAATCCCTAAGGTTTCTAGACCAAACTTCAGCCGCCACAGCCAAGCCCTCCCCCGCACGTGCTGCGCCACCGCGTGCGTGCGTCCCCTCCGAGCTTGTATCTGTACAACAAAAATGGCAACAAGCAAGAAAATTAGAAAATCGCAAATCAAGGCCAGCAGATAACAGAATTGATTTCTTTTTATTTTATTTTCTTGTTTCATTTCGGCTATAAAAAGCAATTAAAATCCATAAAGAAGAAAAAATTTCTGGAATACAAAAAATCAAAAAAGAGAGGCTAAAAAAATTTTAAAAATTAAAAGGTAATTCTCAAAGTTTTTATTTTTCTTTTGCGATCTGTTCTTGTTTTGTTTATATAAGTATGCAAAATAAAAGAGAAGGGAAGGAAGGGATTTACCTTCACGTTGGCACCAATTAAGTCCTTGTTTGTTTCCTCGTGATCGAAGTTTGAGCCAGTACAGTGGGGCGAGGATTGGAGGAGCCTCCGAGCGGCGCGAAAACTAGGGTTAAAACCCTAGCAGAGAGCATGGGTCTTTTTTATATATATATTTTTGAGACGCAAGTGCTTTTTAACAAAAAATTGGTTTAAATAGTGCAACTATACGACGCCCTTTTGAACAAGGATTCATAGGCACTGAAACGATGCTGTATAAGGTGGAGACCCGTGCGGTGACCCGATCCGGGG
>CM025248.1:9745252-9755645 GCA_013677275.1 Gossypium schwendimanii
CTAATGTCCCAATTATTAATACCATAATTATTTAATTTAATTATTATTCATTTTACTATTATTAACTAATTTTTTTATCCTATTTTAATTCCTATGACACAAAATCTGATTTTTCTCTCAAACCCATAATCTAATGTTCAATTCTACTAACCGAATTTTAGGATGTGACAATACTACTCTTTAAATGGTTGTTAGATACAGTTTCATGCAATACTGATACCCTTGTTTCAGGAATAGATACTTGGGGGTTGTGTGGTCTAAGTAAAGTCATCCTAAGATTTCTTTGCTTGCAAAAAAGTCCTAAAGTTGATGAGGTAACAATCTTTTCTAATTTGACAGTAATTTTAAAGCCTAGATGACCTTCTAAAGCTATCTAAATCTACGCTTAACATAACACTTTCTATCTAATATTATCCATTCATTCTAACCAAACATACATTCCTGCTACACTAAAAACTAGTTGTAACACCCCTCACTTGGTCCGTTCATCGGACCCGAGTTACAGGATACTACATCAACCAACGAAACTTGATCACATGCATATGCAGTTTCAAATAAGAGCAACGACTACTAAAATTAAATTTTAAAGAAAAATTCATGGCTAATTTAAACATTTAAAAGACAATAGAAATATTTTTAACCATAATTAAGGTTCATTTTTAATAAATCTCAAAAAACCATGTAGGTACCGATACCGAATGAGCAGGTATCGATATTTTTATCACAAGTACTAATATTTGTATATGGGTATCGATACTAAAGTTGGAATTTGTCAAATTTTGAAAATGTCCCAGCTTCGAGGTATCGATATTCACACCACGAGTATCAATACATTTACCCAAAATACCAAAATTTCACAAGTTAAAATGTTATCCATGCTCAAAACAATGTTCTACTTAACATACAAATATAGTCTAAATTAACTAAACTTATTAACATCCTTTAAACATTTATCATGCGACATCCATACATTTAAATAAGAATATCTAACATGCATTATCAACCTTAATCTCAAATGTCAATTTAGTCGCAAGCGAAGTCCAAAACAACATCCATATTCCATCAATCCAATACTAAGATATAATTAATAAAATAATGTTAACAATCAAAACTAAAACTCTAACCGACATTACCTTTATTCAGTAAGTTAAAAAGAATCGACAAAACCACCAACTCAAAAATATTGTCTTACTTAGATCACTTCCTTCGCCGCTCCATTGACACTGAAAAACTACTTATCTATAAGATGTTAATGTAGAGTGTGTGAGTTTAAACAAGCTCAGTGAATGTTGGAATAACCACAAAGCATACACAACATCAAAGGTTAAGCAAAAGCATACTACGGCTCACTCATAACCATATTTTCATCAAGTCAAAATAACATATTCACAATTCATTAAATCATAAAACTAGTATATACTCTCACATGCAATTGCACTCAACTCATATATATAATTCATTTTATGATAATTCATCAAGACAAAATAATATATTCATGCTTTAATGACTCACAAGTCTAGCTTATATATTCACTTGCATTTACACAAAACATTTTCATATATTAATCAATTTATGATAATTTGACAACTTGGGAACATGAAACATAAAAGTGGACTCTATCACCACACATTGGATACACTGATCTCCATCACACTAATGACTCAAAGAGTCTAACATGTCCCATAAGTCTGGCATAAAGCTAAACACTCTCCAGCACACCAATATATTCTAGTGAATGAAGCTTAGCTCGACATTCCTTTATCCATCCAATCTGTCCCTCAATGCCCAAATCACAAAACACAAGGGTGAGTACTCACAATCCTATAGCATGCCAACTATATCCAATGGTTTCAAGAGATTACAAGGCTAAAATATTTACAATTATACATATTTAATTACTATTTTAATGCACATAACCTCTGTTCATATTCATCAATTTACATCACAAACTTGTACAAAAATCATGCTTATCGGATTCACATTTAATTGCAAAATTAAGTGCCACAACTATACTCATTGACCTATACTCATTGAGCTATCACATATCTAACCATTTATGAGTGCATTAAAATAAGTTTATCACATATCACATGCAAGTATTCACATACATTACCTGTCAAAGTAGAATCACATTTCACAACTCTACATACATTAGGCATAATTTCACAACAAGGCAACAAGTAAAAGAAAAGCTTACACTTGGAACTTAGGATGGGGGTTTAGGCTATTCCTAAGCTCCCGATTAACGCTGTGAATCGTGCATACCAGCAACGACTCCAAACACTCACCAATTATGCTTCTGCTTACAAGTCGAAAGCTCAAACAAGCTTTTCCTCACCTTTAAACTTTCTCGTAGTGGCTCTCGATTGATCCTAAACTTTACACACATAAAAAAAACATTCCAAACTCATCAAAAATAACCTTGAACACAACCAAACAATAAGAAATATACAATTCAAGCCTCTCCTTTCTTACTACTGAAAGCTAGCTATTTTTATCGAAATTGAAGTTTCGACACCCTAACCTTTTTTGTAATCCTCCATTTAGATTCCAAACATCCTAGATAACATTTAATTTAATAACTAAACCATTAATTTCAGCTAAATCCATGGTCCTAAATGTTTCAAAAAATTAAAGCTTTTAGGAATATGAAAAAGGGGAAAACCCTTGATTCTTAAAAATTTGGTTATGAACTATCAACTTGAATTGAAATACCCTCTAATTAGGCTAGAATGAATCAAAAATCAATTTGAGATCACGGGTTTACTCAGGATTACGAGATTTGCCATTTTTGAATCTAAACCTACTTTAAAAGCACCAAATCTAAATATAATCGTTTAAAACTCAATTTGAAATAACAACACTCTTTATTTAACCATAGAAAATCAGAATATTACCTTGATTTGATGAAAATAGTGATCTACAACTCTAATTTGGGATTTCAACTTAAGAAGAGCAATAGTGGATTTGGAGAAAAAAACATGTTTTTCACTTGAAATTGGGGGTTGTTTTGGTGTTTAGGGAGATAATAAATCTAAAGGAATGAATAGATTTTGTTAAAACTCTCTGATTTTAGGTTTTTGAAAACTTTGAATGTTTTAATGTTTGAAAGAAGAAGAAGAAAACGTGAATGGTTCTACGTAGGAGACCAATTTTCAAAAATTGGGCAATTTACCCTTTTGGTTACTCCTAATTCTTCCATTTTCCAGTTAGGTCCTAAATCAATTAAAATCCATTTTTTTCAAATTAGACCTCAAAATTAAATTTCGTTTTAAGCTAGTTAATAAAATAAAAACCCGAACATGAAATTTTAGTTCTTTAATTACTCACTTACGACTCTAATTTCTGATACCTGACTCAAGCCCCGATTTAATGACCCGATTCTACTAACCCAAAACTACTAGGCCAAATTTTAGGGCGTAACACTAGTTGGAAAATAATTGAAGTTTACATACACCTAATACCTTCCTCGACCCAAGGTTAAATGCATTAATATACAAACCCAAATATAATTAAGGAGCATGCACAAACCTTTATAATGGTACATATTATGTACATGCCAAGAGCTACCAAAACACAACTGAAAACATAGCAAAATTTACATTAAGATGGTTGTGACTCTCCGAAGGAGATGCAACTCTTCTAGTAACTTCATCTTGGCTCTACTAACTTGTGCACAGTAAGCAATAACGGTGTGCTAACCTTTATAATGCTCGATTAAAAACAATCATAGTCAAGACCTAATTGTATTTTTTTCAATATCTTTAATTTAAGTCATTACACAATCACATGTTCTAAAGCTCAATTACTCATATTCAAGACCTAATTGTATTTTTTCAATATCTTTAATTTAAGTCATTCCACAAAATTCATTTTTTTAACCATCACCACAATTAACATAACATACCACTAGTCAATAATCCATTAAAAAATCAATTCATAAATTATGGAAAAATATTCGTATTGCAATGTTCAATACTAATTTGATTAAACCATAATACTTATCATATATACCATACATGTTTTATTCCTAGATCCACATTATTGTTTTAATCGATCTATACAATTAATAACACTTACTAATTTAGTGTTGGGCGCTTTAAGAATCAATAACCATATTAAGTGTGAAATACAGTTCACAATCCGATCTTTCGTGACATGATTCTATAACACCTTTTAGTAAACACTAGTGGAGACCAAAGTTGGATACATAAATATCTAGCCACACATCACATATGAGCAAAGCATTGGCAATGAACAATAGCTGAGCTCCAAGGGTGTATAACACCAACAACATATCAACCATAAACACCTACGCACAAAGTGCTAATAGAACTCTAAAGCATACATACAAGCAACCCACACACAGTTATAGACAAAGACAGTGGCAAAGCTAGGGGGCTGATAGGGCTCCGACCCCCCTAAAATGGAAAATTTTCCATTTAAGCCCCTTTATAATTTAGAAAATTTTAAACTAGTAATGGTAAAATTTCATTTTGGACCCCTAAAAATGATACAAATTTGATTTAGTCATTTAAAAATTATAAAGATATAGGCTATTAAAATGAAGAAATTGAATTTTTACTATCATAAAAATATACAATTTAATTTCCCCCTCAAAAAAAAGAACAAATTCTAGCTTTGCCCTTGGACAAAGATGCAATATTAGTATCCTATTGCATGCCAACTATATCCAACATGACTTGCACAATAGTTTGCAAGGGCTTAATACAATTTGTCAACAACTAATTTCTTTTAACCCATATCATATCATTAATATTTCAATTCCATATTATTCAAAAACTCCAAATTCAATAAGCAAATAAATATAATTCATAGCCCTTAATTTAATTAGAGCAATAACAAACTATAGAGGAAATCATGCTTACCTTAATTTACCTCAAAATTTCCCATTGTACATATTGGAGGCATACAAGTATTGCTTAGTAATGAAAGTTCTTCGGTACATATAATCAAATTTCATAAGCAATTCACTATAGCTATACTCATATATTCATTAGCTAGCATTTCAACGCCTTTAAAATTCATTTTCAACTATTTATAAGCAATTAACTATAAGGTCTCAATTTAAATTAACAATTAAAGCTTGTTGAAAATTTTCGTGAGATGAGTTAATCTCTAGCCCTGCTTTTTGCTTTTCATTTAGGTCATCAATTAAATTGTATCATTTTCATTTAACTAATACACAAAATTAAACAAGAATTCATAGAGTACTCACCTTAGCTAAGCTATCCAAATCTCTAAATTCTAAACAAGGCCTATAATTGACCACTTTAGTCTTACTTTTGATGTTTGGCCCTTTATCACTTTCCCTAGAATCAAAATCGTACTAACAACAAAACTCATTCTAACAGTTATTATGATATCAAGTTGCAATAGAATCTAATTCTTAAAAATCAACTATAAATGCAAGGACTATGTTGAACTTTCTCACCTCCTCTTTTAGCAAACCAAAACTCTTGATGAAAACCACCTAAATTCTCATCCTCTTGCTCAAGTTGGACCACAATATAAATGGATCTTGAAGGCTTTTTAGCATAATAACAATTTCTCAAATTAGACCACCCTAAAACCTTTGAATTTTTCCATAGACTCTTACGGCTTGGAAGAGATTACCATGGAAAACCTTTTCTTTTTCTTTCCTGAGTGCATCTGAGAAAATTGAACGTCAATAATGACAATGAATCGCAAAGAAAGAGAAAATAGAACACACAAAATTTTACATGAAACCCTTTTGGGAAAAAACCAGGGGCAGAGGAGAAGAAAATTCACTATGTCGAATTTGAATGATACAAGAGGAAAGACGATTACGTCTATTTATAGGTTTAAAAACCTTATTCTAATCAAAGTCAAATAGAAGTAATGTTGTAAGATTAAAACTCCTTATTCTAATCAACATCAAATAGAAGAGGTAAATTTCTATACGGATTTTACTTGTGCAACCTATACTGTACCGTGGAGGCCCCCGCACCCTGGTTGCCACCCCAGTTTAGTATTTTTCTATATAGGGATCTACAATGGGCTATGGCCTTCACCCTCGTAGATCCCTCTATCTTATCACTTGTATTTTATTTTTAACAGGAATTTGGGAAAAACAACTTCTAACAACATGGAATGAAACAAAATATGGGAGAAGCTTCTTCTCTTTACTTTCCTTTTTTAAATTTAAATAATAATTATTAGGCATCCAAGGGTGGAAGACTATGCAAAGAGTTGTTAGTGCCGTTGGATAGCTAAGATTAGGCCATTCCACTAACTAAATTAAGACACGGGTCAATTTACTTTCAATGGCCTTAGTTCACCGCTCTTACAATTCGTTTAATTTCCATTTATACAATTTCCAATTCCTCACATCGACAAAAAAATTTTGCTTTCCTCAACAATTCATTCCATAGCTTATTTTAGATATTCATACTTCGATTTAATTGGTGATTTCTTAGTGTCATATTTAATTAATAAATAAAAGACAATTAACATGGTGCTTATTCTTAAAATTTTAGTTAATTTAATCTTTGATATGGCGTAAATTATGACACCAAAAATTTTGGACAATACAATTTTCCTATTCATATAAAATTTCTCTCCTTAAAATTTTGCTTGTAAAAGAATAATTAAGGATGTTATTAGTGCACTTTAATTAACTGTATATATTTATTTCTCAATTCTTTTACTTCACGAGCTAGAATCTTAATGAGTTCTTTCTCATATCATAAATTTAATTATGCATCAATCTCAAACTGTGGACATAATATGAGAGAAATAAGACTTGTACCTTCAAAGCATTAATGTGTGAATGATGTTATGAATTCGTTCTAGTTCAGGATTAAGTTTTCTTCTATTGATCACAACAGAGAAACTTTATCTTCCTATAATCGTTGCTAACTTCCCTCTCTGACAATTTGACTTTTTATTCGCTTTCTTGCATGAAATCAGCTCTATTCAAGTATAATGGTGTCTCACACTTTTTAGTTGCATAACACTTCGATAAAAGGATACTAGCTTCCATACGTGTGGGATGCATGAACTAATATAGTATTACGTAATTAATTCAAAGTAACTGGTAAATAGATTTAATTAAGGTTATTTTGTTTAAAAATTAAATTTTGAGAATATCGGTGAAAATTTAAAATATCATATTGTTTTGATATAAAATAATATTTTTGAATAAAACTACCGTATATGTTTACAATGCAGATTTTTTGGGTCTAATGGAATATCACAGTGCAGGCCCAGCTGAACCGAGCCAGAACCATTAGAAATCAATCAACAAAAAGCCCATTTCCGTGTGCTTCTTTTGCCTCATAGTAAATGGGCTGGCGCAAGAGACCCTCCAAAAGCATTATCTTTCAAATTGATTTTTTCTTTCTATAAATTTCAGATGTTGATTAGGTTTAGGGACGGCAATGATCATTTTTTGTACGTCTCGTTTTCGATCCGATTTTATATTGATGTTTCACAAAATCTAATTTTATTAAATAAAAAATATTCAATGAGCAATATCGCACATAACTTTTAATTTTTTTATTTTATACATGAAATTTTAATTTAATTCAATTTCCACAAATCACTTACAATATTATCTAATTAGCATAATTTTATGTTGATATATTACATACACAAATAATTATATTAATTCAATATGAAAATAAATGTATGTATTCACTTTTTTAAATGTGTACAATAGAATTAAAATCAAAGTTTCATGTATACATATAAATCACAATTTAAATTTCACGTGTATAATTACACCAAATTTAAATTCATGTATTAAATTATCCATTTAACCAAATTTTATGTATAAATTTAATATTTATCTCTTAAAAAATTTACCAACTTTGAAATAGTTTTTTCTCTCTCACTCTGAAATTTAAATATTATTTTATAGTGTGATTTTTACAAATAAATCTCTTTTGTGAGAAGGTTGAAAGGGAAGAACAATATTTCGATTCCATTCTTAGTAACAGTGTTGATATGGATGAAAGGACTGAGGCTGAGGCTCAATTGTCTGACATAAATAATTCGATCAAAATTAAAAAAGTTAAGTCTATATGAGATTCAATAATATAGGGTTGCAAAGTTAGGAGTAACGAGAAAAGGGAGTTTATTTATATTTATTAGGATTATTTATATTTAAAGTGTGTGACAATCATTAACTACTGACTTAGCTTCATCCTTTGATTGCTTCAGTCTCTTATCTTCCGAGTTATAAACTTCATTTGTTTTATTAAAATTCTGATCATATTTGTAATGTTATTTTGTATGTGAATAAATCTTGATTTTATTTTATGTTTACATAAATCACTTTGTTTTACTTTAAAATAGATTCATATAACTCTGATAATTGTTTTCAGGGTTGCAACAAAGAGAAAAACAATGATGGATAGGATTGTTCTTTTTTCCTTTTCTTTTTCTAGGCTAAATCTTTAAAAAAATCTGCATTGTAAATTAAGATTATGAATGTGTACAAATAATTTATGTTATAGACATTTTTTAGGATATTTTAGATTTTTTAAAATTTACATAATTACATTTTTTAAAAATATATATAATTCAAAAAACTCTTTTAATTTTCAGTTTTTAAAGAATTTTTTATATTTTTTTATTTTTTCTTAAATTACAACTATCATAAAAAATTTGTAAAAATAACATGTTGAATATTTTAGATATGGTTTAAGGGTTAAATTAGATATTGATACTTGAGTTAACGTGTCATACCATCATTACAGTAAAGGGGGTAATCTTAGATTATGGACGAGTGACTAAAATGTTATATCCCAATTCTTAAGGCATGGTATGCTATAATGTGCTGAGTGGTACTCGGTAGAGTCCACTATAGTCCACCACTGAGACAGTGGGGTTACTTGTCATATTTAAGTTGACAATTTAGTGCAAAATCTTTGGACTAGTTATTTTGTTGACATTTTGAAGATGGTATAGTCCATCTATGAGAATCAATTTGTGGCTAGTGAAGATTTGAATAAATTCGAATGAATCAAGACAACCCTTGTTTTGTAGAGAATTGATTGCGATTGTAATTCTAATTTTGGAAGGCCATATCTTCATCAGATTATGTTTTTATTGGTTGTATTGTAATAACTATTTTCAAGGATTTACTTTGTATTTATTTAGTTTCTATGTTAGCAAGCCATAATTGATATATGATGTGAAAGGTTATCTAAGTTATGGACTAGAGCATAATGAGAGTACTTGAATTTGTTCATTGAGGAATTTTGTATTAGAATGCAAACTAAATTGTAAACCTATTATCAGAGGAGGATTTAGAGGTGAGTATTCTAGTATTTAGGCACAAATGTGAGATTTCTATACTTGGGGGGTAAAAAAGTGTAATTCAGTTGTAGTATTGCGGATTAAAGATAGTAGAATTACTCATTGAGCTAAATTCTACAGACGTAGAGAAATAAAACTGCGTAAATAAATCTTGATGTTCTTTGAGTTTTTGTTTACACAGTTTTGTCAAGCAATTTCCTTAATTATTATGTTATTCAATAAAAATCATAGATAGAACCTCGGTTTTTTTTTATAAAAATAACCCGAAAATTTTAATTAATTAAAAAATGATCCACTTTTTTATTACATACGTAAATGATTTGAAATGAATAGTGAAAATTGATGGAGACAAACAGATTAACCTCACCAACTTGTCACGTCAACCAATCATTAGTTGTTAGATTAAAAAATTAATTTTTCGAATGGAGCCAATCTATCTGGCACCACTTGTATAAATATAAAAGAAATAACAGTATTTTTAAATATTTTAAGATCCTAAAAATAAATAATAGAGGTGATTGTTAGAATTTATTTTTTTTAAGTGATTGCTTCTTTTTAGTCGTAGAGAATGGTATTTCTCTTTCTTTACCAACATTTACTTCATTTCTTCAACTGTTAAAGCTAAACCTTCTATATTCAGTCACCACCATTTATTCATTGCAAAGAACGTACCATCTTCACTCTTCAGTTCTTCAACGAAGATAACGAAGCAAATTCGTACTTCCTTCAAGATCAAATGCTCATCGGCTTCTTTTTCGAATATTCTTCCATCTGCTCTTCCTTTTGACTGCGATGGTGTTCTCGTTGATACTGAGAAGGATGGTCACCGGGTTTCGTTTAATAACAATTTCAATGAAGTACATTAGAGGTGTTCATGGGCCCAGGCCGGGCCCAAAAAAATTTTTAGCTCGCTTCCTAGGCCCAGGCCCAGCCCGACCTGAAATATGGGTCTGAGATTTTGTCCAGGCCTGGTCCGGGGAAAAATATAGAACCCGAGCCCAGCCCGGCCAGGCCTGTTTTTTAATTAAAATTAAAATTATATTTTTATTAAAATTAAAACTAATTGTTATTAAAATTAATTGTT
>CM025248.1:9756424-9770424 GCA_013677275.1 Gossypium schwendimanii
GTTCAGTTTTTTTCTTTAAATTTTCAAATATTATATTTTTAATTATTATAATTAATGATTCGGATGGTTAAACATAATTAAAATATATTAACATTTAAGTATTATAGTAAATTTCAAATCATAATGGAAACAATTTTATCATATTTAATGTACAATATATTTTTAATTTATATAATTAATGCAACAATATTATTCAAAATAACAATTAATTAGCATAACTAATGTATAGCAATATTTTGATCATTCAAATATAGTGATAATAAAAACTATCAATCTTTTTTTTTTCATGCTTGAAGTATAATTTATCAATTTCTTCTAAATTAAATTATGTACTTCTATAACACAAATGGAGACTTTGGAAGGAGGTTGCAGTGAGGTCGGCCGATCTGAAGATCGATCTATTAAAAAAGTCTGTTTTAAGGAAATCAATGGGGACATGGATGTGGTGATGGTTGTAGACCTAGATCAGGTGCCATCATTATCATGGAAAGAGAGATTGATGGGAAAATGCCTCGGGTTGTAGGAAGGGAGCTTGAAGCAATAGATTTTGATGAGGAGGAGGATTTTGTTTTGATAGAGGGGAATGTCATGCGATCTTTTATAAATTGTATTCCATCGATTAATTTTTTGAAGAGTGCTAATCAATTTCTTATTAAGGATATGGCATACATTATGGTGGTCAAGCTTTTAGGCAGGCGTATTGGGTATACTACGTTCCAAAAAAAAGTTTATAGCCTTTAGAGGCAATCTCAACCGTTTAGACTGATGGACATTAAGAATGGTTATTTCTTGACCAAGTTTCAAAATTTTGAAGATTTTGAAATAGTACATTTTGAAGGACCTTGGATTATATATGGACAATACTTGACAATGCAACCATGGACAATGGAGTTTGATCTGACACAACCTTATCCTAATGTGGTTATGTCATAGATCCACCTTCCAGGTATACCGAGATACATGTACAAAAGGAAAATTTTATGGGAAATAGGAGGGATGGTGGGAAAAGTTGCAAAATTGGATTTTAACACAGATATTAGAGTACGGGGAAGGTTTGCAAGGATGGCGATTTATGTCAATCTTGACAAGCCACTAGTATCTCAGGTATTGATTAATGGAGTACTACAAAGGATTGAGTATGAGTACTTGCCTATAGTCTGCTTTTTTATGTGGCCATTACGGACATGTAAAGGAAATTTGTCCAAGGGGTTTTCTCATCCAAGTGCATCGGATGAAGGAAACTCGAATGGTGGGGAAGAGCAAATGTAAAAATTGAATATGGTGGGGGATGGGAAATTTGCAGCATCTGAAGCCTATGGTTCATTGTTGTTGGTTGAGAGAAGAAGTAGGCACAATCTTAATGTAGCTAGGAAGAATGAAGTCGAGTTTCTAGAAGGAATGATGGTTAACTCATGATTTGAAGCTTTAGAAACTCTAATGGAGAAGTATGGTCATCAGTGGGAGAGAATTTGGTTGGAAGTGGTATTGGGTCGTAATGGTGCAGGGCCTTTAAAGGGGACCAAGACTTTCGAAAGTGAAAGGGTTGTTAAGAAAAATGGGCAGGTCAATGACATGAGCCAAGGCAATCATGCTGGGGGAAGAGGGTCCAAAGGGAAATCTAAGGAAGGGTAGAGAAGAGTTGTTTTGGTTGGGAATAGGCCAATTTCAAAAGGTCAAAGAAATAACCCAGTCTAGGTAAATGAGTTAGGCTTTGTTAACCTGGTGAGAAATTTTAGACAAATGGGTGACCCAAATCAAATGCAAGGTGTGAATGACCTATGTATGGGAGAGAGACTTGGGGGGATCAATTGTTGCCAAGTCCAAATGGAGCTGACCCATCTCCAAATATGGGGACCGTTGAAGTGCACAAGGAAGATGGGGTGGTAAAGTTTTCTACTTAGAGTGTCGAAGGTGAAACCACTGCTACTTTTCATCATATGTTGAGAATTAAGGGGTTGATGGAGGTGTTGGTGGCTTTGAAGGAAGGATTTTTAGGCACTAAAAAGTACTCAGTTGTAGTGTTTAAAGAGAATGTACATCCAAATCCTTTGGAGATCGCGAGCAGTGGTCAAAAGGAGAACGTAGGGGTTTGAAATGTGACTACCAGTATGCATTTTTGCTGGAGGAGAATTGGTGGGGGCCAAAAGGGTAGAAAGCTTAAGAAAACATTTTGGGATAAAGGTAATCCTTTCAAAGCTTCAATTTCTAGGGGCCCCCTTTCTGATTCAGTTAAAAACATAGTTGAGCTTATAAACTCACAACTTCAGTAGGGCACTATAAGTGATGATTTTAAAGAGTCGGGTAAATAGTTTGAGAATAATGAGGACTCTCGTCATTAAATTTGGTTTTGTTTTTGCTTGATTGTTTAGTATGAATTCAAATTTATCAGTGTTTTCATAGAATTGCCAGGGATGTGCAAATGCAAAGTTTCCCGGTATTTTTAGGGAATAAAATCTTAAAAATAAACTAGATATTGTTAGTTTTCTTGAACCGAGGGTTAGTGGGGTCAAAGCTGATAAAGTAATTGCCAAGATGTGTTTTCAATGCTCTTATCGAGTTGAAGCAATAGGGTTCTCTAGTGGTATTTGGATTGTCTGGAAAAACACGATTAGTTTAAAAATTATCAGTAATCATCCTCAGTTCATTTTGACTCAAGTTTTTTATGATGTTCCTTTTTAGTATGTTTTCATCACTTTTAACTACGGTAGGCCAAATAGGAAAAAGAGGAAGATACTTTGGGAGGAGTTGAGAGATACTATTTCTTCTGATTCAATCCCTTGGATGGTAATTGGGGACTTCAATGCTATTCTCTCTTCTATGGATAAAAAAAGTGACTTTATTGGTAAAAGATGCCTTTCTTTCAGGGAATTTATAGAGTCTAATGATCTACATAATTTTGTATATAGGGATCCATCGTTTACTTGGTAGAGAAATGAGACTTTTAAAAGGCTTGATCGTGCACTAAGTAATGTCACTTGGTTCCAAGCCTTTCCAAGTTTTATGGTGGCTCACTTAAAACGGCTCAAATTGGACCACAAGGCCTTAAGCCTTAATTTTAGACCGAAACTTATTATGGCTAAAGGTAGGCCCTTTCAATTTTTGGCAGGATGGGTTGAACACCCAAGCTTCTCAAATTTCGTTGATGAAACTTGGCAGTAAAATGGTGATATGTGTAAAACTCTTGCTAAATTAACTATTAGTTTCAAGGTATGGAATAGAAATGTTTATGGCCATATTGAGGCTCACGAAAAGAAATTGCTTAATTATTTTTCCAGTATAAAAAAGGCGTTGGAAAGATCGAGTTTGGGTCTCTTAATTTAGAAGGAGATGGAAATTAGGGAGATGCTAGAGGTCGTTCTTCTTGATGAAGAGTTATTGTGGAAACAAAAATCTTGTGTGATTGGCTTAATTTAGGAGATAGGAATACAAAGTTATTTCATAATTGTACAATTCATAGGAGGAAGTTAATCGATCAATGCTTTGTGAAATAAGACAGGAGATTGGTTTTATGACCCGGATGACATCCATTGTGAGGAATTAACTATTTTTAGAATTTTTATGTGGAGGAGCTGATTCCGATGAGAGATTTTCCCTAGATCTTTTCCTCAGTTTGAGCAATGTGACAAGGACTTTTTGGGGAAGGTGATTTCAAATGAGGAAATAAAGGCTGCCCTTTTTTATATGGCTCCCTTAAAGGCTCCGGGAGATTTCTCAGTTTCAGCCTATGAGTCTCTATTTTGTCCTCTACAAATTGATCATGAAGGTCATAGCTAATAAATTCAAGGTTGTTTTCCCTAAAATCATTGCGCGGGAATAGGCTAGGTTTATTGTGGGAAGAAACATCTCTGATAATATTGTCATAGCCTAGGAGGTCATTCATTCTATGAGGGGAAAGAATAAAAGATGGATGAAAGTCAAAATTAATGACACTCCCAAGTGAATTATTTCACATTGTGCAATTTGTTCTCCATGGAAAGTAGAGTTACCATTGCTCAGTTTGTTCTCCATTCTATACCAAATTATTTCATGCAATTAGTGTGAATTCCAAAAGGTGTTTACAAGGAGATTGAATGATTAGCAAGACAATTCATATAGGGTTTGGCTAATGGTGGAAGGAGAATGTCTCTGATTGATTGAGACTCTATTTGTCAACCTCGTGCTTGTGGAGGATTAGGACTAAAACATTTAAAGGGATCAAAATGGTTCTTTTTTGCTAAAATTTGGGTTTAATCTAGTCTCCAAGGATGAGGCTTTATGGGTTTGAGTTCTTCGATTGAAGTATGGAATGAAAAAGATGATACCCGAAAGTATTGCAAGAGGGAGGTGTTTAGCCGTTTGGAGAAGCCTTGCTAAGGTATGGCCCTTATTGTGTGAGAATTTATATTGGTCTGTAGGGACCGATAATTCTGTCTACTACTGGAAGGACCCTTATGTCCCAAATGTAGGACCTCTAATAAATCGTATGCCTTCTCAAGTCAATCTTACGACAAATTATTTACTTTGTGACATGGTCACTAAGGATGGGATGTGGAATTTAGACCTGTTTAGAGTTTAGCTACCAAAGGATATTGTAAAAAGAGTAGTGAGTATTCCTCCTCCCCGCCCTTCTGCAAGACCTAAAAAAATCAATTGGTTTCACACCTCGACAAGTTCCTTTTTAGCCAAGAGTTTTTATCGATCAGTAAGAGAAGGTATGTGGAATACAAAAGAAAAACAGTGGAAGTTCATTTGGAAGCTTCAAAGACTTCAACGTGTTCATTTTTTTCTTCTGGCTTGTGTTCAAACAATATCTTTTTACTAATATGGAACGAATAAGGGGGCGTTGGACACAGTGGGTTTTGCCAGTTGTGTAACCATGATATGAAAGATTTACTTCATGTGCTTAGGGATTGTCCACTTGCTAAAGAGGTTTGGAAAAAAATTGTGCCTGCAAATCTCCAATATAGGGTTTTTTTTCCAATGGTTTGTTATATTGGATGAAGACTAACTTATGTTCTTTAGTTTGGATGCCGAGTGTGGGGATCCTTTGGTCCAATCTCTTTGGTTTAATCACTTGGCATATAAGGAAAAATAAGAACCTTTTTATCTTTCAGAGAATAACATGGAGTTTCTCTAAAACTACTAGGATTTTTGTAAGTTGGGTAAATTAATACAATTCAGCCTATAAGAGTAACCTATCTAAACATTTTGGTATTGATTCTGATCAACATTTGCAAGGTAACTGGATGCATTTACATACTGATGAGGTTGTTTGGATGGAAACAGGATTTGCTGCTGCTGATGGGGGAGTCATACGTAAACAAAATGGTGAATGGATCCTTGGATATAACCATTATTTGGGGGAATTGTTCTGTTTTTGATGTCAAACTTTGGGGGATTCTTGATGGTTTGGTCATTATCCAAAGAAGAGGGTACAAAAATGTTTTGATACATACAGATAGCTTGAAAGTTGTAAAGCTTTGTAGGATAGCTGCTTGGCTAGTTCATCCTCAGCTTTGGTAAGAAGAATCCATTTGATTTTACAAACTGCAAAACAATGGCAAATCAAATATATTCCAAGAGAGAGGAATAAAGTTGCAAATAGGCTTGCAAAGATTACTTCGGACAGGGACACAAAGGTGCAGGTGTTTATTGATATATAATATGTAATTAATATCATTAAATATATTAGATTCGATTTACATTTATAAAATTTTATGTATCTACAATCTACAATTGTTCGCTCTAGTTTTTCAAATATTTTGATATAACAAAAAGTATATTAAAAATCCTTTACTTAAATTTGCAAAAATTGTTTATAAGTCCTTAAAATTATTTTCAAAAGTGTTGGACAAAATAAACTTTTAAAAAGCCTTGAATTAACTTAATTTTTAACGAGTTTTTGAAGTTTAAATAACTTCTATCGATACTTAGGTGGATAAGTATCGTTAGAACTCAAGATGGAAAGACCTTGAAAAGGTTACAGAATTCTACCGATAGAACTGGGAGTTCTACCGCTACAACTTTGGGTTCTACCGATACAACCCAAACTTCTATCAATAGAACGTAATCCAATAAGCAAGGTAGTTTCGGCTTGGAACTTCTATCAATACCCTAGTCTGATCTATTGATACAACCAAAGTGCTTCTGATACCTTGAGGGCTTCTACCAAAACAAGTCAATTCAGTAACCAAAGTTCATCATCTCCTATACTTTTACCAATACCTTGAGGACTTATACCGAAACAATTCAAGTTAGTAGCCAAAGTTCAGCATTCCCTACACTTCTACCGATACGTTGATGAATTCTACCAATACCAAATGAAACCCTTAGAGTTATACCAATATAAGAGGACTTATACTGATAGAACGAGTCCAATTGTCATATTTTGAAAAAAACTTCTACCTATATAAGTTTTCTTCTATCGATACAATAAAGCTTTAGACTGCATTTAATGTTGGTTTTTATACCTGCAACAAATCCATTTTGTTTCTAACGACTAAAAGCATTCACAAGGTTGTTAGAGGACTTAAATACAAGGTCAAGGCTCCCTATTGAAGTGAACAAAGATAAGAAACAAGTTCATAACTTCCAAGAACTCAATTTTCCAATCTTTCTCAACCGTTTACTAAATATTTCTTGTACACACTTGTGGGTTAAGTTTTCTATCATTCTTTCAAGTGTTGTAACTTTGTGTGAGAGTGCTTAATTGTTAATTATCTACCTTTTAAAGGTATCACCTTATTCATCATTATTTTTCTCTCATTTGTGAGGTGTTACTTAAGGTTTTGGGTAGAAAACCTTAAGGGGAAGTGGTTCTATCTTACCTTTGAAAAGATAGAGATTTGTAAGGTTAAACATTGTCCTTAAAGGTTCAAATATAGTGCATTTGGGAAATTCCTAGTTGAGAAAAGTAAAGGTAGTAAATGTAGGCAATTGTGGCCAAACCACTATAAATACTTGAGTCATTTTATTTTTTCCCTTTAATACACCAATTCACCCCTCTTGATGTATTTCAATCTCAACAATTGGTATCAAAGCTAAAAATCTAGAGGCGATTTTACCACCAAGAGAGAAGATCCTTAGGATATCTAAAATGGAAGTGGCAAGTCCAGAAATTTGCTTCATGGCATTGGAGTAAAATTCCACCATATTGGAGAATTGCATTCCACCATGAGACCTCCTTTATTCAATAGAACCAACTACTCATATTGGAGAAAAATTATAAAGCTATTCATCCAAGCTAATGACTATGAAGTTTGGAGGATAATTAAAAATGGGTCATCCATTCCAATAAAGAGGGTTGAAGATGTTATTGTCCCAAAGGAAAATAGTGAATAAAATGGCAATGATATCAAGAAGGTGCAATTAAATAGAAAAGCTATACATAATCTATTTTGTGCTCTTGGTCCAAATGAGTAAAATAGAGCCTCCTTGTGTGATATTGCAAAAGAAATATGGGACAAGCTTGAAGTCACCCATGAAGGGACAAGTAGAGTGAAGGAGTCTAAGATAAGCCTTCTCACCCTTGATTATGAGTTATTTAAGGTAAAATCGAAAGAAGAAATCAATGAGATGTTCGATCGCTTCACCCACATCATCAATGGTCTCAAATACCTTGGGAAGATCTATCCCAACAAGGAGATGGTAAAGATGTTGAATAGTTTTCCAACATTTTGGGAAGCTAAAGTGATAAAAAATAGAAGAATCAAAGGATCTCAATTCACTCTCTCTTGATGAGCTCATCGGTTCCTTGTTGATGAA
Source organism: Gossypium schwendimanii (assembly GCA_013677275.1). Lineage (NCBI taxonomy): Eukaryota > Viridiplantae > Streptophyta > Magnoliopsida > Malvales > Malvaceae > Gossypium > Gossypium schwendimanii. The sequence continues at coordinate 9,764,168 of CM025248.1, forward strand.
GATCAACCACAATGTAGAAGAAATCACAACTTGTGAGAAGGATGAAGACTATAGTAATAATGATGAGGAGGAAGAGAGGGTTATGTTTGCAAAGAAATTCAAAAAATTCATGAAGTTCAACAAATCCTAAAGATTCCTAATAAGAGACATCATCAAGGGTGAACCAAGCAAGAAGGAAAAGAACCAAATCATTTGCTATAAGTGCAAAAAGCAGGGTTACAGATTGCCCACAATTGAAGAAAGAAGGGGCATTAAAACAAAAGAAAAAAGCCATGATGGCAACTTGGAGTGATAGCAATTCATCAAATAGTGATGAGGACAATGAAGTTGCCAACCTATTTCTTATGGCTATTGAAAAAATAAAGGTAATCCTAAATTCTAGTGAATTAAATGAATATACATTTGAAGAATTACAATATGCCTTTGATGAATTAGCTATAGATTTTGAGACTATGAACTTTCAAAATTAAAGGAGGAAAATAAGTCTCTAATCATAGCTAAAGAGGAGATAGAAAAGAAATTTAATTATATGCAAGCTCAAATTGATGATTTGATTTTAAAGAATAAGAACTTGCATAATTCATTTTCTATGTTGTATATGGGGAAACAAAAAACTAAATGATATGCTTGAATCTCAATGAACCTTATTTGACAAGAGTGGCTTAGGTTTTGTAAATTTACAAAGAGAAAGCAAATTTAAAAATTTCTTTGAGAAACCAAGCTATATTTATGATGCCTCACTCTGATGCACACATTATCACAAAAAGGGGCATGATAGACAAGTATGTTCTTTAAGGAAGCTCACATCTAGGAGAAAACTCACTAAGGGTGTGTGGATTCCAAAAGAATTAAACACATCTCAAAATGAGGATGCTTTAAAGACTATTACTAATGGACCCAAGAAAGTTTGGGTACCAAAACCCAAAGTTTAGCTTTGTGTTTGTAGAAGGAACAACATTGCTTCAAGGCAAGAAATTTTAAGAAAAACTCATGGTACCTTGATAGTGGATGCTCTAGACACATGACCGGTGACAAAATCATTTCATGGAACTAATGCCAAGTAATGGAGGAGAAGTCACATTTGGTGATAATTCCAAAAAGCTTATTGAAGGTATTGGTTCTATAGGTATAAATTATTCCACTCTCATTAAAAATGTGCTTATGTCAATGTTCTTAAGCATAATCTCCTTAGCATTAGTCAACTTTGTGACAAGGGATTCAAAGTAATATTTGAGTCTAATGGGTGCAAAGTTGTAGATATTGTAAATAATAGGATTTTTTTTTTGTAGGACATAGGGTAGGTAATATTTTATGGTGCATCTTGATGACATATCTTGCTCTAATATTTACTTTATGGCTCATAATGAAAATGTATATTGACTATGGCATAGAAGATTAGGACATGCAAGCATGAGTGTTATTTCAAAGCTTATTAAAAATGAATTTACTATTGGCATGCCTAACTTTCCTATTGACTTCGATAAAGTATGTGATGCATGTGCTAAAGTTAAACATAGGAGAGCATCTTTTAAATCTAAAAATATAGTTTCTACATCTAGAGTAGTCCAACTTATTTATATTGACCCTTTTAGACCCATTAGAACAATGAGTTTAGGAGGTAAACAATATGGATTTGTTATTTTTGATGATTATTCTAGATATATATGGGTTTTCTTTTCTTTTTTTTTTGTCAAAAGATGAAGCTTTAGAAAAAATTATTACTTTTTGTAAAATGATTCAAAACCAAGTAGGATATTCAATTTCAAGTGTAAGAAGTGATCATGAAAAAGAATTTGAAAACCTTGGCCTTGATAATTTTTGTAATGAACATGGTATTAGTCACAATTTTTTAGCACCTACAACCCTTCAATAAAATGGATTTGTTGAAAGGAAAAATAGGACCTTAGAGGAAATGGCTAAAACCATGTTATGTGAAAATAAATTGCCAAGATATTTTTGGGTGGTAGCCATAAACACTTCTTGCTATATTATAAATAGAGCTATAGTTAGGCCTATTTTAAAGAAAACTCTTTATGAACTTTTTAAAGGAAGAAAGCTTAACATAAGCCACTTTCATCCTTTTGGTTGCAAATGTTTTTTTTTTAATAATGGAAAAAAAATTAGGAAAATTTGATGCCAAAAGTGATGAAGATATTTTTCCTGGTTATTCCACAAATTTTAAAGTTTATAGAACTTTTAACAAGAGAACCCTTATTGTAGAAGAATCTATACATGTTATTTTTTATGAATCTAACTCTCCTTCTAGAAAGGAATCTATTGATTTTGATGATGTAAAAATATATTAAGTTGAGCAAAATCAAGCATCACATGAAGATCAAAGTGTGAGTTGGTTCAAGAACTCAAAATTGATGAACTCCAAGAACCAACTCACATTGAAAGAGATTTTAGCTACCCAAGAGAGCTTGCATATGTTAAGGATGGACACATTATTGGTGATTCATCTAAAGGGGTAATTAATAGATCTTCAATTAGAAATACTTGTAATTATGTTGCTTTCATTTCTTGCATAGAACCTATAACATTAATGTTCCTTTAAATGATGAATTTTGGGTAATGGTTATGCAAGAAGGATTAAATCAATTTCGAAGAAATCAAGTATGGAATTTAGTTGATAGTCCTAGTAATCATCCAACTATAGGAACTAAATGGGTATTTAGAAATAAACTTGATGAAAATGGCAACATCATTAGAAACAAGGCTAGATTAGTTGCCAAAGGATATACCCAAGAGGAAGGTATAGACTATGATGAAACTTATACACCAGTAGCTATGTTAGAAGCCATTAGGATGTTACTAGCTTTGTATGTTCAAACAATTTCAAACTTTTTCAAATTGATATCAAAAGTGCATTTTTTTAAATGGTTTTATAAATGAAGAAGTTTATGTTGAACAACCTCCCGATTTTGAAAATCCAAATTTTCCAAATCATGTTTTTAAATTTACCAAAGCTCTATATGGTTTGAAGCAAGTTCCTAAAGCTTGGTATGAAAGACTTTCCAAAATTTTAATTGAAAATGGATTTAAAAGAGGCAAAGTAGACACCACCTTATTCATAAAAGCTAAAGACAAAGACATTCTAGTAGTACAAATTTATGTTGATGATATTATATCTGGTGCTACTAATGAACTTCTTTGTCAAGAATTTTCTAGGATTATGCAAGGTGAATTTGAGATGAGCATGATAGGTGAGCTTAACTTCTTTTTTGGGCTCAAAATCAAGCAAACTAAAAATGACATCTTCATTAATCAAGCCAAATACATCAAAGAAATAATCAAGAAGTTTAAAATGAATGACTTGAAGCCTCAATCAACACCAATGAGCACTTCAACAAAGGTTCATAAAGATGAAAGAGGTAAATATGTTTATACTAAACTTTATAGGTTTATGTAGGGTCATTGCTTTATCTTACCGCAAGTAGATCGAATATAATGTTTAGTGTTTGTTTATACTCTAGATTTCAATAATCTCCTAAGGTGTCACATTTACAAGCCATTAAGAGAATCTTTAGGTACCTTAAGGACACTCCAAACTTAGGACTTTGGTATCCCAAAGATTCATCATTTAGTTTGTATGCTTACTCCGATGCAAATTTTGGAGGATGCAAGTTAGATAGGAAAAACACTTCCGAAACATGTCAATTTTTAGGAAACATGCTTGTTTCTTGGTTCCCTAATAAACAAAATAGTGTAAGTTTGTCCACAACCGAAATGGAATATATTACTGTAGGTAGTTGTTATGCTTAAATTCTTTGGATGAAGCAAAAATTAGTTGACTATGGAATTGATATGGATCACATTCCTATAAGGTGTGATAACACTGGTGCTATTTGCTTAACCAAAAATCCATCCAACACTCTAGAACAAAGCATGTAGAGATAAGACACCATTTCATTAGAGATCATGTGCAAAGAGGTGACATAATTCTAGAGTTTATAGATACTTTGCATCAACTAGCCAATATTTTTACAAAGCCTTTAGATAAGGAGAGATTTGGTTAATTAGGGGAGAGTTAAGACTAATGAACATGCCTTCATAAGCTTCTTGTATAATCTTTTTGACATTCTTGGACACTTGTGTTGTTTTATGCATGCTTTGTGTACATTACTTTATTATACTTGTAAACTTAAATTCCTTGTTTCTCTTTATTCTCGCATGTTTGAAATATTTTTAGTATGTGATATAATTAAGTTAGATAGTATTTTAAATCATAGATCAAAAATTGAGTATGTTAGCAAATGTTTTTTCCACCTTTTGATTGCCTCCAAGCATGTTTTTACTTGATTTTCTTGTAGAATTTGTTTAAACATGGTATTATATGATTTTACATATGTTATCTATTTGTTTTTGTACCTTTTTCCATGTATTTTTTTTCATTTTTTGATTAGTTGTTTGGTTGTCTTTCTTTGGATATTTGGGATATTAATATTGGTTGCATATTTGGTTGTTTTTATTTTCATTGCCTTTGGATGCTTTTATTTCAAATGTATTGTCATTGTTTGTTTTTCTTTTGTTTGCCTTTGGTTGCTTTATTTTTCTTTTGTTTCTATTTTTTATTCTTATGTCTCCAAATGTTTAAGTATTGAAAACTTACTCCCTTGGTTTTTCAAGCGTGCATTCCTTTTTAGATTACAAAAAATGGGAGAAAAATGCAAAATTTGCATGATATAATTTTCAACTAAATCTTAAACCCGAATTCTTTGAGTTGAAAATTTAAATGAAATGACGTCTAAAATAATTTTTTTTCAAAAAGGGAGCTTATTTTGAAAATAATGTTTAAGATAGGGGGAGTTAGCAAGTTTTTTCAAAATTTTTTTGGTATATCAAAAAGGGGAAGATTGTTAGCTCTAGTTTTTCAAGTATTTTGATATAACAAAAAGTATATTTAAAACCTCCTACTTAAATTTTCAAAAATTGTTTATAAGTTCTTAAAATTATTTTCAAAGTGTTGGGCAAAATAAACTTTTAAAAAGCCTTGAATAAACTTCAATTTTAACGAGTTTTTGAAGTTTAAATAACTTCTACCGATACTGAGGTGGACAGATATCAGTAGAACTCAAGATGGAAAGACCTTGAAAAGGCTACAGAAATTTACCAGTAGAACTGGGAGTTCTACCGATACAACTTTGGGTTCTACCGATACAACCCAGACTTCTACCGGTAGAACGCACTCCAGTAAGCAATGTAGTTTTGGCCTAGGATATCTATCGATACCCTAGTCCAATATACCGATACAACCAAAGTGCTATCGATACCCTAAGGACTTCTACTGAAATAAGTAAAGTTAGTAGCCAAAGTTCAGCATCTTCTACACTTCTATCGAAACAAGTAAAGTCAATAACCAAAGTTCAGCATCTTCTACACTTCTACTGATACCTTGAGGACTTATACCGAAACAATTCAAGTCAGTAGCCAAAGTTCAGCATCCCCTACACTTCTATTGATACTTTGATGGATTCTACTGATACCAAATGAAACCCTCAGAGTTATACTGATACAAAATGACTTATACCGATGGAATGAGCCCAATAGTCATATTTTGAAAATAATACCGATACAAGTTTCCTTCTACCGATACAACGAAGCTGCAGATTGCATTTAATGCTAGTTTTTATAACTGCAATGGCTCCATTTTGTTTCTAACGGCTACAAACATGCACAAGATTGTTAGAGGACTTAAATACAAGGTCAAGACTCCCTATTGAAGTGAACAAAGACAAGAACCAAGTGCATAACTTCCAAGAACTCAATTTTCCAATCTTTCTCAATCTTTTACTAAATATTTCTTGTACACACTTGTAGGTTAAGTTTTCGATCATTCTTTCAAGTGTTGTAAGTTTGTGTGAGAGTGCTTAATTGTTGATTATCTACCTTTTAGAGGTATCATCTTATTCATCATTATTTTTCTCTCATTTGTGAGGTGTTACTTAAGGTTTTGGTTAAAAAACCTTAAGGGAAGTGGTTCTATCTTACCTTTTAAAAGATAGGGATTTGTAAGGTTAAACCTTATCCTTAAAGGTTCAAATATAGTGGATTCAGGAAATCCTCAATTGAGGAAAGCTATGGTAATGGATGCAGGGAATTGAGGTGAAACCACAATAAATACTTGAGTCGTTTTATTTTTGCCCTTTCCCGAAAACGTTTTAATACACCAATTCACCCCCTCTTGATGTATTTCGAAATCAACAACAATATATATAAATACTCGAGTTAGAAAAAACTTTTGAACTGATAAGAAT
>CM025248.1:9787616-9800518 GCA_013677275.1 Gossypium schwendimanii
TTTAAACAGTTTGCTTATTCGTGGTATTTTTGATAAAACATTAATTTCAATTAAAAACCCGAGTTTTACCTAACACTACTAGATTTAAATCATAAAACCGTATACAATCAGAATTTCAAATCAAAATTTGTAAAGGCCATATTTACAACAAGATAGTCCCAAATAAAAGTAAAATCATATATTGGTAGTAAACAGTGTAATAGAAATCGTGTGGCCACCACTAAGTCCTCTGCCGCATCAATCCGCCTAAATCTGGGGATTACCTGTACAGATTAAACAGAAGGGGTGAGTTTACGTAAACTCAATATGTAATCCTCATACAAATGAACAGACAGCAAACAGATAATCGCAGTTTGGACTTAAGCCCTTTTCAGTATCAGTATCAGTCCAGTTTGGGCCTTAGCCCATATCAGTACAAAAACAATCATACAGTAGGGCTTTAGCCCATCACAATATCAATAGCAGTAACAGATATGCAGTCACAAAAATCCTACCCATCCAGCCTCTACATACCATCTTCGTCCAACCTTACACTTCATGTGGGGATATAATCAACCCACCCATCCCTACACTCTAAGTAGTACCGAATGCGGCACTAGACAGTAATTTGCAGCTGAGCTCCCAGTAAATTAGGCTCGAGGTATTTCAGAACACTTCCTCTGAACATTATAATCCCCCAACCCAATGCAATGCTATAAACAGATATGACATGCTATAACATAATATCATACATGTAAACAGGACATACAGTATCAAATCAATGGGACATCATCAGGCTGAATCATATCAGTCATATAGTTATTTCAGTCAATTAGGGGTTTAGGTAAGCTTACCGACCCTACAGTATGTTCATAGTCGACTTGGGCAACCCGTGAACCCTTATCAGTCAAACAGTGAAAATGGGCCTACAAGTCCATGTGGGCCCACACGCCCGTGTGACCCACATGACCCAAATTGGACCCACATGTAACCCGTGGACCCACATGTAACCCGTGCTAGTTAATTATTCATATATGTTTCCACTATTTACTCATATGATCATTCAAAGTTGTCTACATGAGTCACTTTTACTAAATTATTTGTATCTTAAGTTACAGAATTCTGAATTAAGATCCGTAAATTTTCCCTGAAATTAGACTCACATATCTTCTTATCATAAAATTTTCAGAATTATTGGTTTCTCCAATAAGTACAATTTATTCATTAAAATTTCTCTTATTCTGTTGTCTGGCAATTTCGACCTTTTTGTACTAAAAATTAATTATCTTCTCGTACAGAATTCTGATGATGTTCCTGTTTGATTCTCTTGAAAGTATTCAGAATTTTAAGCATATAAATTCTAACCCATAATTACTTTTATACAATTTTTAATAATTTCCCAAAGTCAGGATAGGGGATTCAAAAATCATTCTAACCCTATCTCACTAAAGTTCAAATATCTTATAATATGAAATTATTTTGCTTATTTCGTTTCTTCTATGAGAAACTAGACTCAAATATTTTTAATCCCATATTTTTTCATCCTATAATTCGATTTCCAAAATTTATGGTGATTTTTCAAATTTAGCCTGCTATTGCTGTCCAAACAACAAGCAAATTTGGCTTTTCGCCGAATCCATTATTTTTGTGTTTCTGGTACACACCTGGTTTTGTTTGATGCTAAAACAGTCCTCGAGCACTCCAAAGCCTATAATTGAACAAATACCACCATAATCATTTTTACCTCGTGATTAATCAAAATCTCAAAACCAAAATACTTACTCATAAAACGATGAACACTTACTGCAAAAATTTTAAATTGGTACATTTACAAAAATCACGAGAAGAGTCTTAATTCTCGCAAAATGCTGCTACCAACACCCCAAAATTAGACTATTAAACACAAAATAATATCTTAAAATGATACCCAATAACTTATTAAATTTACACAAGTGCTGCTCAACACTACGAAATCAAGAGGAAAGAATGGTTTAGGGGGAACAAGGGAATTTTGGCAGTAGATGAAAGAAAAGAAAAGAAAAGATAATCGAGTAAGAAGCAAAGAAGTAAAAAAATTGGTAGAGATGGGGAAGAGAAAATGTCAGAAAGATGGAAAGAAAAATGACTCTTTTTTTTCGAAAGAGGAAAAAGTGATCAGATTTTGGATATTCCCACTACACATCCACCACTCAAAAATCCATTTCAGCACAACTCTTGCCGAAATTAAGAGTAAAAATACAACATTTGTCGTGCCAAAGATTCAAACCCATGACCTCTCACACACCAACACTCCACTTATCCACCAGACCAGCAGGCTAATTCTATTAATTATTTGCCAACTTTTACTTAAAAGTCTACTAACCAAAGATAGGGCTTATTCATAAAAATACCAAAATTTGCCCAAGTCTTGGCTTGAACTTGGGACCTCCCAAACACTCCCAGAACACATAACCACTAAAGCTGACAGATGTTTGTGTCACACATTCACAATACCCAAAATTAAAATTTTAGGGCATTACAATTCTACCCCCTAAAGAAAATTTCATCCTCAAAATTGACCTGATCAGAACAGATGAGAACATTGCTGACACATCGCATCCTCAAGCTCCCATGTGGCCTCCTTAATGTTATGATTACGCTATAGAACCTTTACCAGTGGAATGGATTTCCTTCTCAGAACGTTAACATCACGATCTAGAATCTGAATTGGCTCTTCCTCAAAGGTCAAATCGGGACACGAAACGAGGATCCTTATTAGAGGTGATCAAAACCGGTACTCCATGCAATCTTATTATCTCAAAAATAAAAAGCTTCGTCAGCTTCTGTAGAGAGTAATCAATAGAACCAGTATAGAGTGGGTGGACTTGGTCAATCGATCCACGATAACCCATATTGAATCCTATTTAGTGGGTGTTAGAAGCAACCCATTAACAAAATCCACAGTTACGAGCTCACATTTCCAAAGAGGAATTTTAACCAACTGCAACAAACCTGAAGGTAATTGATGCTCAGCCTTAATCTGCTGGCAAGTCAGACATCTACCCACAAAATCAGTAACCTCACGTTTCAACCCTAGCCACCAATATAACTCACGGAGGTCTCGATACATCTTATTTCTGCCAAGATGCATAACATAAGGGCTACCATACATCTCTCTCAGTATGGCCTGTCTCAAATCAGTATCATTCAGAACACAGATTCTCCCACGGAAACAGAGTACCCTTCACTATTCAGTCTAAAATCCTCGACATTCCCACTCTCAACCTGTCAGAAATGAAGTCCCAATGACTCATCCTCTTTCTACTTACCCTTAATATGTTCTATCCACGTCGGTTTAACTTGTAATTCAGCCAACAGACTACCATCATCAAATAAACTTAGGCGAGCAAATATTGCCCTCAAATCAGTCATAGCCCTACGGCTCAGTGCATCAACCACCACATTGGCCTTACCAAGGTGGTACTCAATGGTGCAGTCATAGTCTTTAAGCAACTCAATCATTCTGCGCTGCCTAAAATTAAGCTCCTTCTGAGTGAGGAGATACTTAAGGCTCTTATGATCAGTGTAGATGATAAACTTCTCACCATACAAATAATGCCTCCAGATTTTTAGCGCGAATACCACAGAGGCCAACTCCAAGTCATGGGTCAGATAATTCGCCTCATGGGTCTTAAGTTGATGAGATGCATAGGCTACAACCTTACCATCCTGCATCAACACACATCCCAAACAGACATGTGATGCATCACTATAAACAGTAAACTCTTTTCCAGGCTTCGGCTGTATCAGAATAGGGGGGGCATCAGTCAGTACAGTCTTGAGCTTCTCAAAGTTATCTTACCATGCATCAATCTAGTTAAACGGCACACCCTTACGTAGAAGCTTAGTCAAGGGTGTTGCAATCAATGAAAAAACCCTTTACAAATCGTCAATAATATCTCACCAGTCCCAAAAAACTGCAGATCTCAGACACGTTCCTAGGCTGCTTTCACTCCAACACAGCCTCAATCTTTCGGGGATCAACTTTAATCCCCTCAGTCGAAACTAGATGACCAAGAAATGTTTCCTCAGGCAACCAAAACTCGCACTTGCTAAACTTAGCATAGAGTTATTTTTCCCTCAAAGTCTGAAGAATGACTTGAAGGTGCTCATCATGCTCATCCTCAATCCTCGAGTAAACCAGTATGTCATGATGAATACCACCACAAACTGATCCAGATAAGGCTGGAACACTCGATTCATTAAATTTATGAAAGCTACATGTGCATTCGTCAGTCCGAATGGCATCACTAGGAACTAGTTGTGACCATAACGATTCTTAAACACCCTCTTATGAACTTCAGCCTCTTTAACCCTTAACTGGTGATATCCTAATCGGAGGTCAATCATAGAAAAAACTGAAGCTCCTCAAAACTAGTCAAACAGATCATCTATCCTCAATAGGAGGTACTTATTCTTAATGGTCAGTTTATTCAGCTGCCTGTAGTCGATGCACATATGCATGGATCCATCCTTTTTCTTTGCAAATAGAACTGGTGTTCCCCACGAAGATACACTAGGGTGGATGAACCCACGATCCAAAAGCTCTTGAATCTGAGCCTTAAGCTCCACAAGCTCTTTCGTTGTCATTCTAGAGGGAGCGATGGACACCGGAGCTATACCAAAAAGGAGCTCTATCCCAAACTTCACTTCACGATTCAGAGGTAAACCTGAAAGCTCATCAGGAAAGACGTTCGGTACATCCTTTACCATTCTAATATCCTTAACTATAGAGTCCCTAGAATTTGAAACACTTACATAAGCCAAGAATGAATCACATCCCTAACGATCCAACTTCTCCACCACCAGTACAGAGATCACATTAGATAAGTAGTTCCGACGTTCTTCGATCATGACTTCCACCATATCCTCCTCAACTATTTTTTTCTTCTCGACCAGGGCTAAAAGATCTCGCTCCCTCTACGGAGCTATTAGAATTCTCAGATTATCTCTAAAGCCATCCTCAAATTGGATACATCGCTCAAACTTTTATGCCACCATACCTCGCGCATAGCGGCTCAATCTTAAAAACTTGGCCTCGTACTTGGCCACTGATCGATCCTCCTGTGTAAGATTTCTAATGTCACACTAGGGGCGATCCTAGTGACACCCCTGAAGAGCTTAACTCCATTTGACTGGAGTTGTTCTGTAACCGACTCTTGGCCCCTAAATCTAGTATTGGGTCCAGCGACCCTCTTCAAAATCCTTAGCATAGCCTGGGACAATGCATCATCCCCAGCCATGAGATCTTGAGACCCAGTCTCACTAGCAGGTGACAATGGCGTCTCACTCGTATCAAAATTTGGCTGATTGCCAAACGACGAACACCCAGCTTGAGCACCTCTGCGGCCTCTACCACGGCCTCTTGTACCCCGTCCACGAGTACCTCTAGTGCTCATTATCTAACTGCATTTTATCAGCATTAACAGTTTTATGCATCAGTTTACAGTTCCAGTGTTTATTAACAAATATTTTATGAAAACAGTATTAGAAGTGTAAAGTTTGTTTCATAGATCGCAGTGTCAATCAATGTTTATAAGTTTTACTACAGTCTCAGTATACACCATTTTTAAGTGTTTTCAAAATAGTCTATCTATAGTAGTCTCAGTATATACTTTCTATAACAGTTTCAGGATATACTATCAATAATAGCTTTAGTTTCTATTTAAATAAGTCATAGTTTCTTACTAGATCGACGTCAAAGACTCGGTGTACCACACTTTTAGTAAAAATATTTAGAAATAAGTTCTCCAAAATCATGTCTTAAAAACCCACATCCACAGCTAAGTTTTGCAACCTGGCTTTGATATCAGTAAATGTAACAGCCTAAACTCTGCCTAGACGTTATGGTCGAATCTGACGACGTCACATGGTAGTGCTTTTCAAAAAATATGCCGTCGCTAAATCTGCTTTTCTATTTAACCATTTTTATTATTGTTATTCATTTACAAATCGTTATTCAATTTCCAAATTTTTTTTGCACAAGTGCTGCTTAACGCTATGAAATCAAGAGGAAAGAATGGTTTAGGGGGAACAAGGGAATTTTGACAATAGAGGAAAGAAAAGAAAATATAATCGAGTAAGAAGAAAAGAAAACAATTTGGTAGAGATGGGGGAGAGAAAACATCAGAAAGAAGGAAAGAAAGATAACTCTCTCTTTTTCGAAAAAGAAAGAAGTGATTAGATTTTAGATATTCTCCCCCATAATCCCCTAATTCACTCCTAAAATTGCTACCTCACTTCCCACTACACACCCTCCACTCAGAAACCTAGTTTAGCACAACTCTTACCAAAATTAGAAGCAACAAGACAACTTTTACCGTCCCAAAGATTCAAACCCATGACCTCCCTCAGACCAACACTCCACTTATCCACAAGACCAGCAGGCCCATTCTGTTAATTATTTGCCAACTTTTACTTAAAAGCCTACTGACCAAAGATAATACCAAAATTTGCCCAAGTCTTTGCTTGAAATTGGGACCTCTCAAACACTCCCAGAACACATAACTACTAAAGCTAACAGATGTTTGTGTCACATATTCACAATACCCAAAATTAAAATTTTAGGGCGTTACATTCTTAATTATGGAAACTTGACTTAATGAATCTATGTGTTAATTTCTTCAATTGTTAGATGTTTAGGAAATTACCATTGAAGTATACTTGATGAATTGAAGCTTGAATTTGAAGAGGATTTTAGATAGTGAGCTTGAATTCTGTTAAAGGAGTAGGTTAGAAATTAAGTTAAGCTTTATAGATAAAGTTATGACATTAAAGACTAAATTGAATAAAGTGAAAACTATTAAAAATTTATGCTAAATATGAAATTTAATAGAAAATAGAGTATTTGTTGGATCTGGTGCCCTGAGTATAGTATTTTCATCCTAGTACAGTTGTAATTTTTTCGAATAGATTGGTTAATAAAATTATTCATGAATTATATTAATACTTTGTATATTCCATTCACATGGGTTTTACATGCAAAGCAAAATGGAAACAAATGTTGCTCATCAGTTGTCTAAATGTTTAACTAATACTAAGCAGTATTACGTTGTTAAATCGTAGTACAAAAAAATAACTTGTATTAGTAGACAAACCTAAACATGTCATTGGTCTAATCGAAAATGAGCAAACTGATTAAAAGACTAATATGTCGTCTATGAAGTCTAATTGGGGAGATGTCTTGTCTTGGGCATCGGAGTGGATGACTCCTAGAAGATAGATACATAGATGTGACTGACTAAACTGACAATACATCAGACATGACCCAAGAAGAATAGATCCTGAATCCGTTTATGAATTTATTCACTTGTGACATTCATAGTGTGACATACCTAAATCATGAGTGGATGTCAGACTAATTATGCTTGACTCATACACTTTGATGTAAGTAAAAGCCTGAGATCAAATAGATAAGGAACCGAAAGCTGGTGCGTTGGGTGTACGGCTTCTGTAGTATGTAATGTCATTCACAGTAGTGAAATTCATAGCCCAAAACATGGGTAAATGATATTCTCTCATTGGCATTACATGGTTGATGAAAGTAAACGTGGTCACGGGTCGTCTGTGTTTGTGATAGATGACTTGATCACTAATTGACAGTGGTTGGCTTTCCATGAAGAAAGGTGTAATGGTTACCATGAGATAAAATGATATCATATTGGGAGAACAGATATCATCTCAAAGAGATCAAAGATATCCTATGAGGGTAACATACTAATGACAAGGTCATTAGACGAGCACTAAGTAGTTGTTTTCGTAATGGTATATCGTTGGGGAGAGCTTAGTCGTGATACTACAGTGGAATAACTTCGTGAATAAATGAGTTTATAGTTAATTGGTGAAAAATCGTAACTTAATTATAAATCATTTGAGCCTCAACTTCATATATCTAATTGGTCTCTCTGCTAGCTCATTGAAACCATAAATTAATTGTGTGTTTGAATAAAATGAAAGGAATGAATAGAAAAAGAGAAACGGGAAACATATACGAACGATTATGATTTTCTCCGAAACAGAAAAATGGAATCATATGAATATGAATGTAGGTTTCCAAAAATGGAAATGAAAATTGAAATTTGCAATCCTATATAGGATTACTTAAAAAATGATAGAAGAATGAGTTTATGTTTTTGGATTGTTTTGAAGCCGAAAAATGAAAATAGATCATTTGATCATAGTGAATATGTTGAGTCGTGACATATTGAATGAATTTTCTTGAAATTTTACTGAGGATAAAATTGTCAAAATTTTAACGGAGGTAAAATCGTCAAAATTTTACTAATGTAAAATTGGGATGAGTAAATTATTTAATATGTAAATATTAAATTTTCTTTGAGAAATAGAAAAACTAAATCTGGTTGGATCACATTATGGAGTATTCAGTCAAAAAGGCTTAGGAAGTATTGTTACTGGACCCGATGTGAGAGAGGCCCAAAACCCTTCATATAACATAAAGTCGAGTGAGTCATTCACCCCTTTCCAAATCCAAGTAGAATGTTGCTTTTCTATTTAAAATAAACATCTACAACTCTACAAGGGTTTTACCTTCTGTTCCTTTAAATAAATGTCACCAGTAGAATTATTTAGATAACTTTGAGAGATTGTGATTCTGCTGAAAAATAGATAGAATTTATTCTCAACGATTACATATATTTTTATGGAATAACAATTTTACCAGTTTTTATTATGGAGTAGATAGTTTTCATTTTCATCCTAAAAGGAAAACTTTTTTTAGTTTTGTGTTTTGATTCGATTGGTTCGAGCCCACACTCGAAACATTTCATGGTACGAGAATAGTGGAGAAGATCGTTTGGTTGAAAGCTAAAAAACATTAAGGACCTGCTTATCCAAAAACACAAATCGAGTCTATTTTCAAAATTTTTATTTTCCATTATGCAAGAAAACTATTTTCAAACTAGATTTTTCCCAACAGTATCATGTATATAAATTTTGAAGTGACAAAAGATAGCATGTGAAAGATCATGCGAACAGGTTAAAGAAGTCCTAGAAGACGATATGAGTGTAAAATGAATGAGTGGATTTGAAATTGAAATGAGAATAAATAATGAACCTTGTAACATGCTATGATACATAAGTGATTGTGATATGATGATAAAAAAAATATAGTATGATACGTTCATATATGTTTTCCAAATGAATTACGGTATGATTTCTGATACATGAGACATGAATGGTAGTTTGAAATTGTTGGACACTAAATTACATTATGAGTTATATTTTGATATAATATTTTTATTGTTTTATTGATTTAAATCATGAAAGTACCACTAAGTCTTATTGCTCAGTGTAAAGCTTGTTTATTCCATGTGCAAGTACCATTAGATCTCAATGATTTAAGAAGTACATCAACATCCAAGACTCAGCTCTCAGCTCAACAAAGTTTGCATAAGTTTTATCATAACTATAATTAGTGGCATGTACATGAGATCATAAGTTGATTTTAGTTCAATTTTGAATGTTTTAGTTCAATTGGTAGGAAATGACAACATTGAGATATGACTATATATGTTTAATGTTATGTATATGAAATAGTCTAGTGAGTTAATGTTTTATCTAATGGATTATGTCATGTTTATGATTGAGTCATATCTTACTTGTCAAGTAAACAAACATGTATATGAGTTTGTGACTACATATAGTTAGATGTTGATATGTTGTGAATGATAAATCAACACTTTAACTAATGCCTAAGACTATTAAGTGATAAGTTTTAGGTCACTTGACCATATGAGTTTTGTACATGGCAGGTTTGAGATGAATAAACTAAAGTTTGTGACTACTTCCAAGGTTGTGACACTCCCCTATTGGTGATGCGACATCAAGTTTCTATGTTAACAGTCTTGATTCTCCCCTACTGAGGTCACGAGATTAAATTCCCTGTCCTCAAAGTTGAGACATTCCCCTATTGAAGTCATGATGTCGAGATCTTGCTTATAATGTCGAGACACTTTCTATATGAAGTCGCGACATCAGAAATTTGAACTCAGGGTCGCGACATTACTATTTGGTGTCAAGACAATGCATCCCTATTTTGATTATTTTACATTCTAGTCCCTCTCTTGTCATCGAATTAGTATGAGAGATTTCGTAAGCCCATGCATAACCAGAATATGATTATATAATGTGTTTTATTAAGTATTAAAACAAATTTGCTTGTTGACGTTTTAATTATTGAAATACAGCAACGAATGCGGCATCTCATATCTCAACCCGACAATCAGGTTAGACGTGGAATGTTATAAAATATTTATTTAAATACAAAAAATATAGATACGCCACTTGTTGCAATTTTAATAATTGTGTAACTTGTTATAATATATATTATAATATATATCATATCATATATATATATATATATATATATGATTACTATTAATTAATAAGCAACTAGAACGAGAACCTTCTTTGTAGCTGCAAATCCCATAGTTTGTTTTTCTATAAATGATGGTCATTTATGAATGAGCTCCCAAACAAACTTTCTCAAACATCGAAATGTTGAACAATCGATATTCTATAGGTGTGTGGTCGAAAATGTCTTTTTCTAGGCATATAGTGGCAGCTCTTGTCTGTGTGGCTTTGCTTGAGACATCGGTATGTGTTGCCCAAGACCAACTTACTCCAACATATTACGACCAAACATGTCCCTATGTCACCCACATCATATGGAAAATCCTCCTCAAAGCTTTCCTACTTCCCTTGGGTCTAATCTAATAGAGGACATTTGAATTTGGGATGCTCAATCAAATCAAGGTTTGTGTTGCAATGTAAGTTCAATCAGGTTTTTGTCGTAATTCATATATCATGGACTTAATGGATAATCAGACTCTCACCAACACTGAAAACAAAAAGCAAAAAGACTTGGTCGTATGAATATAAAATATAAGTGATCAAGATAGTGACATTGACAACCTAATTGTCATAAACTCAAAACACGAACTTATAAACCAAATGAATTACGTAATAACAATAGTTGTTCTAAAAAACGAGTATACTAGTGTTGAACCATTTCTTTGATTTATTCGATCATTAAATACAATTTTAACAACCAAAAGAAATAAATTATATCTATACTATAATTTTAAGTTCTCACTGTATTGGTGTAATGAGTCAATCGGACATCACTCTATCACAAAAAGTACAAAAATATATATCTATAATTAAAATAAATATAGTTGGATATGGTTGGATTTGAACCCAAATTATTTACATAAATAAAAGATTAACTTTACCACTCAACCAAAATATTATATAAAAGAATTTTGTACATTTAAATTTTAGGCATAATAATAAATTTAGCCCTCAACATTTACATTTTCTATCAATTTGGCCCTTTTTTTTTTTAGCTAAATTTGACCGTTAACCTTTCAAAAAAAGATACAATTTGCTTTTTTTTAATGAAAATGACAACTACAACATTAATTTTTAATGTCATTGGCTTGGCTACGCTCATGATAGTCCATGTGCACATCATGCTAGCATAACATCATTTGTCTTTTATTTCACGTTAACAAATAATCTAAAAAATAAAATTAAAAAATATAAAAAATTCATAAAATTTCAAAAAGATTAGCATAGAGTACAAGTGAACTGTCATGCAAGTTACCATGTTTAAAAACTTACATTTTAGTTAGCATTCTCATTTTAAAAAAACAAAACCATTTCAGCTCTTTTTTGAAAGGCTGATGGTCAAATTTGACTTTTTTTTAAATGTTGAGGCCAAATTTAGCTAAAAAATGAATAAAGGCCAAATTGACAAAATATGAAATGTTGAGGGCAAAACTTGACATTGAGCCTTAATTTTATTATGCACATATTATTACCTCCATCAATTGTATATTTATACTATTATTAAAACCCATGACTGAGTTGATGTTACGAGTCAATCAGACAACAATTCGGTTAGGAAAATTACAAAAGTGTCCTTCCGTAATTAAAATAAGCAAAATTTACATATAGTGGGATTTGAATTTGTTCTATTTACATCAATATAGCATTTATTTTACCATTCAACCAAAACTTTATCTTAAAATATTTTGACCATTTTAACTTTGTTACCTCCATCAATTGTGTATCTATAATATTATTTAAGCCATTGATTGAGTTGTTGTTATAAGTCAACTAGACACCAACTGGATTAAGGAAATTACAAAATTGTCCTTCCATAATTAAAATAAGTTATATTATTTGAGGGTAATTTAGTCCAATTATTTTTGAAAAAAAACCTAAAAAAATTGCATGTGGTGAAATTTGAACACATGATATTTACGTCAAGAAAACATTAACTTTACCACTTAACCATAGCATTATCTTAAATTTTTTTACGTTTTAATTCACGCTTTATTAACTCCATCACTTGTACATCTATTAGAGTTGCATGACCAGAATCCCGTTTGATTTGACTTGAAAAGTTCGAGGTGCAACTCACTTGTTAAAGAAATAAAATAGAGTCAAAATAGAGGATCTATAGGGGCGAAGGACTATACTTTTTCTATTAGACATTTATTATAACAAGGTTGTTTAACCCTTAAAATGTGTGTAGTCAAAAACTTCTTGTATTGTTATTTTTCAACATTAGTGAATTTCTCCTCTTCTGCCCGTGGTTTTTCTCGATAAGAGGTTTCCACGTAGAATCAGTGTGTTCTTATTTTTCTTTCTTATTACTTTTGTGGTTATTCTTACTGCCATTATCGACGTATAATATAACAAATTAAGTTAATCCTCATTAAATTACTACAAATATATTTTGTAAATTTGTAAAAATCTTCTATTTTTATAAGACGTGCAATGCACTTGACCTTAGAAACTAGTTATATAAGAACGTGGTGTTAGTTTTGTATTCACTATAAAAAAAAAAAATCTAA
>CM025248.1:9802778-9817589 GCA_013677275.1 Gossypium schwendimanii
ATAAACGATACCAAAATGACATTTTGTTTTTCACAAAATCAACAAAGTATCAATACGGTATCACTACATAAAAATTTTGAATATTTACTTTGAACTCTTAGGAAATTTTTGAAACAACTTTAAAATCAAGTTAAAATGATTTTAACCAAGTTAAAATGATTTTAACCAATCAAACTGTTTAAGGAAACAAGTCAGAATTACTCCAAGCCAAAAAATATCGGTAATTTTGAAATATTGATGCCTTTCAAATAAACGATACCAAAATGACATTTTGTTTTTCACAAAATCAACAAAGTATCAATACGGTATCACTACATTTTCATACAGTATCGATAAAATTATTTTGGTATTGATGGTTAAACTCAAACGGTCACTGAATTTAGCATTTATTACAAAAAATATCGATACACTTTTATCTGGTATGATACTCATTGTTGCAGGTGTATTAAATGCTCTGGTTTTCACATCCCCAACGGCTCTATTAACTACCACAACAACCTCAAAAGTTGGAAATCAATAGAGGGTATAAATACTAGCTTCTAAAGTTCCTACAACAACAAGAAAGCATATTCAAGCAAAATCATCAATCAAACAACATTTGTGCCCAATACTTCCATATTTTTTTTTGTATACACTTGTGATCATTTACTTTCATTCCTTAGTTCAAGTGCATCATAGTTTATTTGAGCTTAATTGGCAAACACTTTGATCTTATAATGATTATTTCTTTGTTTGCTTCTTTATAATTCCTTGAGAGGATTTGTTCTTAAGATTTTGGTAGAAATCTCAAGGGAGTTGTAAGGTTAAATCTTGTCTTCAAAGATTGAGCAAATTAGTGAATTTGGGAAAATCCTTAGTGGAGGAAAGCTAAGGTAGTGGAGTAGGCAATTGGGATCGAACCACTCTAAATCTTTGTGTTCATTATTTCATTTTCTCTCTTTTATTCCACCAAACTTTTTAAAGGCCAATTCACCCCTCTCTTGGCGATTTTGGTTTGATTTATCAAGCTAACAATTGGTATCATAGCTAATCTCTAAAAAACGGTCTAACAACCAAGAGAAGATCCTCGAGGTAGTTAAAATCTCATCTATTCAAACTGCACAATATGATATCTACTTCCAGCTCTATTATTGTTGATGAATCTCAATTCATTAACAAACCTCCTTACTTCAATGATGCAAATTATTCATATTGGAAGACTAGAATGATGTTGTTCATACAAGCCAACGATCTTGTCGTGTGGGACGTCATCATGGATGATCCATCCATTCTTCAAGAGCAAAAAGGAATGGAATGAGGAAGATAGGAGAAGCTTACAACTTAATGCAAAGGCCATGCATACTCTCTTTTGTGCACTTGGTCTGGACGAATATAGTAGGGTATTATCATTTCCAATGCCAAGGAAATTTGGGATAAATTGGAGGTCACTCATGAGGGTACCGATCAAGTCAAGAAATTAAAGGTGGGAATTCTCACTCTCAATTATGAGACTTTCACGACAAAGCCTGAGGAGGACATCAAACTTATGTTCGATAGATTCACCATCATCATCAATGAAGTCAAATCCTATGGGAAGACCTATCACAATGAAGTAGTCCAGAAAATGCTTAGAAGCTTGCCTATGTCTTGGGATACCAAAGTTACAGCCGTAGAGGAAATTAAAAATTTGGAGACTTTTTCATTAGATGAGTTAATTGGTTCTTGCTCACTCGTGAAATGAAACTTAAGGGAGTGAATACATAAGAAGAAAATTTTGAAAAGAAGAAGGTTGGTGTTGCCCTCAAGTCCACAATAGAAGAAGGAAATTTTAATGAAGATGTAGATGAGGATGAAGAGATGGCTATGTTTGCAAGAAGATTCAAGAGGTTTATGAGGTCCAGCATAATTCCAAAACAATGAAGGACTCAAGAATGAATCTACTGAGGAGAAGGACCTCATTATATGCTATGAATGTAAGAAGTCGAAACACATCAAAGATTGTCTTTAATGGAAGAAAAGAGGGTCAGGCAAACAAAAGCTTAAAGTTCATGTTGCTACTTGGAGTGATGAGGATTCATCGAACAATGAAGATCAAGAAGTAGTCAATCTTTACATTATGGCCATCGACGACTCTAAGGTAACTTCTAACTCATCCAATTCAAATTATTATTTTTTTGATGAGTTACAAAATACTTATGATGAGTTGGGTTTGGAGTTTGAATTAATGGTTTCAAAATATAAAGAAACTATTTCAAAACTTAAAGATGAAAACAATTCACTCGCCAAAGTCAAGCATGAACTTGAAAGTAAATAAATGATATGCAAGCTAATATAAAAGATTTTAAGAAAAGGAATTTTAACTTGTATAATTTCCTTTCTAAAGTTCATTATGATCATTAAAAGCAACTTGAGTTGCTTAATAGTGAAAAAGCTCACTCTAAAAGAGTTTTTGAAAAATGAGAAAATTCAAAACAAAATTTTGTTAAAAATAGCTTTAATTTCTATAAACATAGATATCCCCAAAAATTTTGTAAAAGAAAAATTATTAAAAGTGTATGGGTCCCTAAAGGACTCAAAACTTCTCAAGATAAGAACTTGATTTCTAAATTGATACCTAAAAGGACCAAAGTTATAAGAACTAATGCTTATGAACCCAAAAGAATTTGGGTACCAACAATCAAAGCTTAATTTTATGTTTGTAGGAAGAGAAGCATTGTTTCACGATGGACAAATAAAGCAAAAACTCATGGTACATTGATAGTGGATGCTCAAGACACATGACCAGTGACAAGAGTCACTTTATCAAATTGAAGCAAAAAAGTGGAGAAGTTACATTTGGTGACAACTTCAAAGGAAAATTTGAAGGAATAGGCTCTATTGGTAAAAAATCAACTTTTATTAAAAATGTCTTATATGTCAATAGTCTTAACCATAATCTACTAAGTATTAGTCAATTATGTGATAAAGGTCTCAATGTCATATTTGAGTCTAGTGGTTGTAAAGTTATTGACATTGTTTCTAATAAGATTATGCTTGTAGGACATAGGATATGAAATACATACATGGTGCTTTTGGATGATTTGCATGAACCTAACATTTGTATTGTTGCTAAAAATGACAATAGTTCTTTATTATGGCATAGAAAACAAGGAAATGCTAGCATGATCATATTGCATAAATTAACTAAAAATGACTAAGTAAGAGGATTACTTAAAATTGATTTTGAACTAGATAAAGTTTGTGATGCATATGTTAAGAGTAAACACAAAAGAGTTTCTTTTAAACCTATTAATAATGTATCAATTAGTAGAGCTCTTCAACTAATTCAGATAAATTTATTTGGTCCTATTAGGACAACTAGCTTGGGTGGAAAATAATATGCTTTTGTGCTTGTTGATGACTATTCTAGATTTGCTTGGATTCTTTTCTTAAGTACTAAAGGTGAAGCTTTAGAAAAATTCATCACATTTTAAAAAATGAATCAAAATGAAAAAGGTTACTCTATCACTAGTGTTAGAAGTGACCATGAACCGAATTTCAAAATCTTAAGTTTGAAAATTTTTACAACTCTAATGGAATTGGCCATAATTTTTCTGCACCTAGAACCCCTCACCAAAACGAAGTTATTGAGAGGAAAAATATAACTTTAAAAGAAATGGCTAGAATCATGCTTTGTGAAAATAATTTACCAAAATATTTTTGTGTGAAAGCCACAAACATTGCTTGTTATGTAACGACCCAAAATTTTCAACGTTATTTCTTAAATCCTATCATAATTAAGTCTCTTTTTCTATGGTTAAGTGCATTGTTATTGAGATTGGGGGTCTAAGTCGCACCTTTGGAAAAAATTTCCGTTTTGGTTTGACTTAACCCTTATCCGTGAACTTTCGACTTAAGTTTAATTCAACATAACTTGTGTCAAGAATAAGCCTGTTGGTTCAATGGTTAAACTTCTGTATATTCTTTATTCTTGTGTTCAAGTCTCTGTCTAAGCAATAAGGAAATATTTTTGTGTTATATGTGAAATCAGGTTTTTTATTATTAATTAATTTTTTATTTTCCCAAAACCCAATTTTGTTTTTCACATTTTCATAATTTTTCTTTTCTTCTGTTACAATCATTTTCTTCTTCCTCATGTGTTCTCTCTTTTTTCTTCTTTTTGTTATTTTTTGCCGCTAGATTTTGAGGAATTGGATTGTCTCTTGTTCGTTTGAAAGGCCAATAGTGTAAGTTTCGTCATAGTTTTCTTTTATTCCTACTTGACTTTGTTTA
The DNA here is from genome assembly GCA_013677275.1 of Gossypium schwendimanii. Lineage (NCBI taxonomy): Eukaryota > Viridiplantae > Streptophyta > Magnoliopsida > Malvales > Malvaceae > Gossypium > Gossypium schwendimanii. Next base: position 9,807,030 of record CM025248.1, read on the forward strand.
TTCTTGTCGAGGTTCATTATTACTGCCAATTCATTCTGAACTTTTGGTTTTATTTTTAGGTGAAGATATTGAGAATAACATTCCCCCAACACTTTAAGTCTGTGAATTTGTTGTATTGTGGAGAAGGTAAGTGTTGGTTTTTGAGTTTGGGGTTTTTGTTAAAAAAATTTGACGTAATTCGGTTTTATGCACTAATTCTAGCATCTCATTTGGAAACAATGAGTTAATTGGTCATTGGGTTAACATTTGTAGATTCCAAAGTCACTTTGTTGCTTCCACGTCGAATCGTTAACATGCATGTAACGAAAACCCAAAAAATTGCGAACGGCAGAAGCCAAAAATCATGGTTGTTGATGCCAAACGGTCATATAGTAGGCCGTGTAACCTACTATTTTAGAATTAAAGATGCATGGGCTAGAGACACGGCTGTGTGCCTAGATCTTGTAACTCACTGTTTTGGAATTAGAGACACACAAGCCAGAGACACGAGCATGTGCCCAAGCTATGTGAGATTTATTTTGGGTCTTAAGTAACACTGATATGTGTTGGGTTGTGTGCTAGACCTTGTAACTCACTGTTTTGAGCCATACAGGCCAACCATACAGACTTTGTGAATCCATATGGATGTGTGAGCCAATTATTAGGATTTTCCTTAAGGCTATAATTATCGTTTGAATCGAATGTAGGCCTACCATAGGGTCTATATGATCTAAATTAGAACATGAAACTGATATCTGATGATTTGTTACTGAATAATATGTTATTCTCATATAAATATTTGATATGAAATCTGATAAGTAAGTGTGATAGCATTACATAAGCATGATTTGAATTTGTATTATTGTATACACATATTTTATATCTATTAAATTTGCATATGCATTGGGTTGGGATTGCGAAAAGGAGGAAGTGTGGGCAGTTTAATAATCTGACTAATTTGGTAGCTGAGCCACAAACATAAATCTAACTTTGGTGACTTATTACATTCTGATCTGACAGCTAAAGTACAAATATTTTAAAATGTGGCACACAATCACTATGTGGTGTGTAGGGATGGATGAGTATTTGATACCCTATATGGTGTGTATGGATCGACAGAGATGGTGTGTAGCGGTTGGAGGTAGGAATTGAATATGAAATATTCTGCAACTGCATTTGATGTCCTTTATTTCTGTTCCTATATCTGATTTCGAGAATTGATTGATTAATGAAAAACCTAAATCACATACGTTATGCTATTGATTAATTACAAATGTAAGTTACACACTGAGTTGTAAACTCATTTACTCTATTTGTTGAATTTCAGGTAACCCACAGACTTAGACAGGTTGACGTAGCAAGAGCTCAATCATCTCTCTTCTAATTATTTTACTGTTTTATCTAGACTTATACTATCGCGTGTTTTATTTCGGATTACAGTTTATAAGTTTGGATTTCCACGTTGGTTTAACTATTTAAATGATTTTTGATTGTTAAACTTTAAATAGTTAAGGGTTGAACTTTTCTAAAATGATTTGATGTAGCTTTTCAGACTTGGCCTTACCATCTGGGCAGGGTACGGGGTGTTACATGTTACATTGTTAATAGGGTGATGATTAAGTCTATTTTAAAGTAAACTCCATATGAACTTTTCAATAATAAAAAGCCTAACATTAGTTATTTTCATCCTTTTGGATACAAGTGTTTTGTTTTAAATAATGACAAAGATAATCTTAGCAAATTTGATGCAAAAAGTGATAAAGGAATTTTTCTTGGTTATTTTTTAAATTGTAAACCTTTAGAGTGTTTAACAAAAGAACTTTAGTAGTAGAAGATTCTATTCATGTTGTTTTTTATGAGTCTAACTTTCCTCTTAAAAAGGATTCTTATATTGATGATGATGATGTGGAAATTTTCAACGATGATGATAAATTGGATCAATCATCAAGTGAAAAGATACAAGAGTAAACACAAGATGCTCTAAAGGAGCTTACAATAGAGAAGAGGGAAGTCACTCATCCAAGAGAGCTTAACTATATGAATGATGGTATGATTTTTGGAGATCCATCCAAAGGGGTAACTACTTCATCTTCTCTTAGAAATACTTTGTAATTATGTTGCATTTATCTCATGCATTGAGCCTAAAAATATCAAAGAAACATTAAATGATGAATATTGGACATTGGCTCTACAAAAAGAGTTAAATCAATTTTAGAGAAATAAAGTATGGACCCTAGTTGAAAGACCTCATGATAAATCAACTATAGGTAGTAAATGGGTTTTTAGGAACAAGCTAGATGAAAGTGGTAACATAGTGAGGAACAAGGTTAGACTTGTTGCTCAAGGTTACACTCAAGAGGAATGAATAGATTATGATGAAACTTATGCTCTCGTAACTAAGATGGAAGCTATTAGAATGCTTTTAGCTTTTGTCTGCTTTAATAATTTTAAATTATATCCAATGGATGTAAAAAGTGTTTTTCTAAATGGTTTTATAAATGTAGAAGTGTATGTTGAACAACCACTCGATTTTGAAGATCCAAAATTTTCAAACCATGTTTTTAAACTTTCAAAAGATTTATATGGTCTAAAACAAGCTCTTAGAGCTTGGTATTAAAGGTTATCAAATTTTCTTATTGAAAAGGGTTTTAATAAATGGAAGGTTGACACAACACTTTTTATTAAAAGAAAAGACGAGGGTTTATTAGTAGTTCAAATTTATGTTTATGATATTATTTTTGGTTCTACTATTGATTTTTTTTGTTATGAATTTTCTAAGTTAATGCAAGGTGAATTTGAGATAAGCATGATGAGAGAACTAAACTTCTTCTCGGGACTCCAAATCATGCAAAGGAATGATGGCATCTTCATCAATCTAGCTAAGTACACAAGGGAAATTCTCAAGTTTGGGATGGACATTCTCAACCCATAAGCTACACCAATGAGCCATTCTACAAAGCTTGAAAAAGATGAGGATGGTAAATGTGTAAATTTAAAATTGTGTAGGTCAATGTTTGGCTCTTTTGTTTTATCTTACTGCAAGTAAACCCGACATTATGTTTAATGTATGCTTGTGTGCTAGATATCAATCTTGTCCTAATGAATCACATTTATAAGCCCTTAAGAGAATCTTTAGATGCCTTAGAAAAAATCCTAATTTAGGGCTTTCGTATCCTAGAGACTCATCCTTTAGCTTCATGCATTCTCGGATGCTGATTTTGGAAAATGCAAATTAGATAGTAAAAACACCTCAGGTACTTGTCAATTCCTAGGCAACATGCTTATATCATGGTTTTCTATAAAACAAAATAGTGTTACACTGTCCACCACTGAAGCAGAATATATTTTTGCTGGTAGTTGTTATGCTCAAGTTTTATGGATGAAACAACAAGTTATGGACTATGGAATTTATATAGATACCATTTCTATCAAGTGTGACAATACTAGTGCTATTTGTCTAACTAAAAATCTCATCCAATATTTTAGGACTAAACACATTGAAATAAAACATCATTTTATTAAATATCATGTCCAAAAAGGAGAAATAGTTCTTGATTTTGTTGACACCTTAAATCAATTAGCAGATATTTTTACAAAACCTTTAGACAAAGAAAGATTTTGGATACTTAGAGGAGAATTAGGTATTACTACATTGCCTTAATTTTGTGTTCAAATTAATTTTAGCACTTTGTTGTTTTAAAATTGTTTTATAACTTAAAAGTAATTACAAAAGTATATATGCATGATTTATATGGCTCTTATATGCAAAAATTTAGGTGGAGTTTTCGTATGGATAATTATTCTATTTTGACCTCATTAGTCTAGCATGAATATTTTTGTTGCTCTTGAACTTGTTAGAATATACTTTTTTTTTATTAACTTAGTCTTTTTTTCTTTTGTGAAATTATGTTGCTTCATGAATTACATGCATCTTGCTCACATTGTGCATTTTTATGCACTGTAACTATTAGGAATGATTTTGAAGTCATATTAGGACCCTTAGAAAACATTAGGACCTAAAATTCTCGTTTTCGCAATTTTTCTGCACTTGAAAAATAGAACTGCAATTTGGTATCGATACCAATTTTAAAATATAGATACTTTTATAAAAATATTGGTACTCGTGATAAATTATCGATACCTCGTGGTTTTTAATGGCATTTACAACTACTTTTAAAACAGATTTTCAAAAGCCCTAAAAAAATTTTCTTCCCTTCACCGAAAATCTCTCATTTCTTCTCCAAAGTTTCTTCAAATTTCCTGAATTTTTCGTCAAATCTTGCCTTTGCAACACTTCCAAACATTCTTTTGTCAAGATTTGTTCAACATTACTTGGAGATTTTGCTTATTTCAACACTTTTTAAGGTAAATCCTAATTTTCTCAATCTTTTTATTTTATAAATAAAGGTTGAAATAGTGTTTCTTGATGGTTTATTGGGTTTATTTGGATTATATTTATTGTATTTTGTTGCGGGGGGTTTACATTTACTAGTCATTTTCTTATATTTTTTTACCCTAAACCTTACCCACCAAGTGTTTGTTAAAATTCCCCAAAGAATTTTTTTTAAGTTTTAGTGTTTCTAAGTGTTTAAATAGATAGAATAGCTCCTACGAAAAGGCCTAGAACTGATGCATCTTCTTCCTAACAACCTAGTGGCTCTATATCATCTTTTAATGAATGCTTTCATAATGATACCTCTCGTGACCCTTTTGCTAGAAAGTATGCATCTAAGAGAGTTTGAGAGTCTAAGAAATTGGATATAGCCATGATAGAGGGTATTAATTTTGTCTATCTCTCTATTTTGCAAAATTGGGGTTGGATGGATTTTCTAAATATTTATCTTCCTACTTACTATAATCTTGTTCAAGCCTTTTTCTCTACTGCCAAACTCTAACATAATGAGTCTGGCGATATTGTTATAGCCATCACCTCTTTTTTAATGAAGACCCTATACGTCTTACCTTGGAAGAGTTTGGTGATTATCTTCATTTACCTCCCAGAGGTAACTCCAATGAAAAAGGTCATTTTAATCTCGCCTTTTTTATTCAGCCTGGATCAGCATCCAAACCTAACTTTCATGATTGTGTCCTCCACTTGATCACAACTTGAAACCTTAACCCTATTAAAAAACATGTGAAGCTTCAAAACTCTTTAGGAGGATAGGCATTAGCACTCATGGAGACACCCCTATTATTTCTAACCAACCTCTTAGTTATGGGCCCTTCATCATGCGGGATATCATTATGATGCCACCACTAGTATGTGGATTAAGAGCGACCATTCGGTGAAAAATGAAGATGACAATATCGATGCCACTTTTGAAGACTTTTCGGCACCCGAGCATGTTCCTCCACCTAAACATGTTCCTCATCCAACCTTATCCTCTCAAGCCTCTCAACCTTCATTCGAGATCAATAGTGACATCCTTGATGCTATCTATTTTTTGAGCAATGATGTTCGAGGTCTTAGAGATGATGTTCGATCTCATAGGGAAGACGTTAATTCTCAGCTATCCACATTAGATATGCAAATGGCATCTCTCATTGTTCATTTTCCTTTGACTCCTCCCTTTTCTCATCATGATGATTATTTTCCATTTCCATTCATTTCATACTCATAACATTTGCACCTAGATTTTTTTTAATGCCTATATATATGTTTTCTTGCACATTATTACTTTATTGGTATTTTGAGATACACTAATGTTTTAGTTCATTGCCTATTCACTTTTATCTATCTATTATGTTGAACTAACCACTTCTTTCCTTAAACTTTATTTGTCATTTGATATAACAAAAATGGGGGAGAAAAAAAGGTAAATTGGTTGTAAATTGATTGATTGATTGATTACTTTTATGCTATTATGCCAACCATGTGCAAATTATGCAAATTATGTAACCATTTTCCTTAAAGTAAAAATGAATGCCAATTTGTATGTTAATTTTTATTTTGGTTGTAACACCTCATACCCGGCCTAGACATTAAGACCAAATATGAAGGCTACATCAAAACGTTTAAGAGAAAACCAACCTTTAAGTATTTTAAAAATTCGTCTTATAGGAAACACTTAACCAATTAAATCCAATATGGAAATCTGAGTTTACAAACCATAGTTCGAAATAAAAACATACATTAGTTTGAGTTTAAACAAACAATAAATATCTAGTAAGAGAGATAATCGAGCTCCTGACACTCCGAACCTTTCTAAGTCTGTGGTTTATCTGCAATTCAATCACAAATAGAATAATTTTATAACTCAATGTGTGTAATAGCTATAAAGACAAGACAACAATGTAGAGATAAAGAATCAGAAACAGATGTTACTCAATATTATCGTAACAATTTAGATAAAATGTAGAGCAGATCAGATACAGATATAGAATAGATTAGAGTTAGATGCAATTTCCTACCAACATCTACTACACACCATCTCTAACCATCCCAACACAACATATAGGGTATCAAGTACCCATCCAGCCCTACACACTAATTAGTGTCGGTACAACACATTTTAGAGTGATTACAGACTAGCTGTCAGATCAGTATGCGATAAATTGCTAGAATCAGATATAGAATTGTGGCTTAGCTACTCAATTTGATAGATCATTAGACTACCAACACTTCCTTCTTCATATCATTCCCACCTAATGTAGATGCATATTACAAATATCAGATATCAAGGATGTACATACAGTTATCCAAGTACAATTCATAATCAGAAAATATAGATCATTGTCATTTCAGTTGTCGCATCAATTACATGTATAGATAATCAATTAATCAACCACAGATTGTTGAACATCTAATTATACGATCTAATTCAGAACATACGAATCCTACGGAAGGCCTACGTTCGATTCAAACAACGCTTCCGGCCCTAGAGAAAATTTTAGTATTTTGGCCCACATGCTCGCGTAGATTCACATGACCTGGGTCTCTTGCCTATGTGGTCCACATGGCTTGGCACACACATGTGTGGCCCTCTTAATGTCTCACACGACCTGGCACATGGTTGTCCGTCTCTCTACCCCGTATGATGTTAATTCACAAATAGTGAGTTACACGGCCTAGACACACACACGTGTCCTTGGCCCATGTGACCCTAATTCACAAACTGTGAATTACACGACCTAGACACACGGCTCTTATCCCTGGCATATGTATTCCTAATGGACAAACAGTGAGTTACACAGACTAGACATACATTCGTGTCCCTATCCCGTGTGACCCCAATTCATAAATAGTGAGTTACATAGCCTATCACACGAACTAATACACGGTCGTGTGACACACGCAGCCTACCACATGGTCTGGCACACGATCGTATGGTGTCGACAGCCATGTTTTTCTAGTGTTCAAAATTTGTAGAAAATCAAGTTTTTGTTACATACCTAATATAGTTTTGACGTAGAAGCAACAAGAAAGACTCAGGAACCTAATAACACACAACCAAAGACCAATTCAACAATTAATTCTCAACCAAACGCTGAAATAGTCGAATAAAATAGTGTTATTTTGAATGCTTCAACGTAAAAGCACCAATCTTGAGAAATTTCTCACTCAGCTCGTTCAAAATAGTGATATATCGAATTAACGTGTTGAAGGAATGTTACCCTCAGAATTCTTGCCTAAAAAGACAACCAAAACAACACTTTAAACATAAAAATCGAGCCAACGAGTAGAAAACTGATTCTTGACAAAAAAAATAACGGAAGTCAACTATTAACATAATTTTACCCAAAAACTTATACGACCAGTCTCACCATTAAAGGAGTAGTGAAATGCGCCAATAGAGTGCCCAAACAAAAGAAAAAAAGAGGGGAAGAAAACAACAACAAACAAAAAGAAGAAGAAGAAGAAAAGAGGAAAGAAAGGAACGAACGTAGAAGAAGAAAAGGGAAGTTTAGGAAATTTAATTAATAATAAGGGAAAAACAAACTAATTTTTACAGAGTAGCAAAAATATATCCCCACTTCACTTTTGCAGAGACTCAAACGCAAGACTAAATAGCAACTAACAAGCACCTAACCACCAAACCAACAAACTCATTCTTGACATAGATTAACCCATAAATACACTTAAGTTGAAAGCTCAGAGATGCAGGTTGAATCAAAGGAAATAATGAAATTTTATAAAAGTGCGACTTGAACCCCAGATCTCAAACACACAACCAAGACACTTAACCATTGATAAAAAGACTTACTTATTGACAGAATTTAACAACAGACATTCAAAACTTTGGGGCCTTACATTGGCCTTAAATTCAAAATGACTTTTATTAAAAGGGAGCAATTATTTAAAAACAAATTTACCAAATGTTTTGTTATATCAAAAAGGGAGAGATTATTAAACCAAGCTTTATTTGATAAAATATTTTGATATAACAAATTAAAGTGTTTTTGAATAAAAGTTAAAATTGAACAAAATTGACAAAATGATTTTTCAAGTTGAAGTCTAAGAGATAAAAATTTTGAATATTTACTTTGAACTCTTAGAAAAAATTTTAAACAACTTTAAAATCAAGTTAAAATGATTTTAACAAATCAAACTATTTTTCAAACAAGTCAGAATTGCTCGATACCTTTTTGCCAAGTATCGATGATTTTGAAATATTGGTACCCTTCAAATAAATGATACCAAAATGGCATTCTGTTTTTCAAAAAATCAACAAAGTATCTATACGGTATCGATACCTTTTCATAAAGTATCGATAAAAATTATTTTGGTATCGATAGTTAAACTCAAACGGTCAATGAATTTAGCATTTATTAAAAAAAATATCGATACATTTTTATCTAGTATCAGTACTCATTGTTGTAGGTGTATTAAATGCTCTGGTTTTCACATCCCCAACGGCTCTATTAACTACCACAACAACCTCAACAGTTGGAAATCAATTGGAGGGTATAAATACCAACTTCTAAAGTTCCTACAAGAATATGAAAGCATATTCAAGCAAAATTATCAATCAAACAACTTTTGTGTCCAATACTTCCATAATTTTCTTGTATACACCTATTACCCTTTACTTTCATTCCTTATTTCAAGTGCATCATAGTTTATTTGAGCTTAATTGCCAAACACTTTGATCTTGAGATGATTATTTCTTTGTTTGCTTCTTTGTAATTCCTTAAGAGGATTTGTTCTTAAGATTTGGGTAGAAATCTTAAGGGAGTTGTAAGGTTAAACCTTGTTCTCAAAGATTGAGCAAATTAGTGAATTTGGAAAAATCCTTAGTGGTGGAAAGCTAAGGTAGTGGAGTAAGCAATTGGGGTCGAACCATTCTAAATCTTTGTGTTCATTGTTTCATTTTCTCTCTTTGCTTCCACCAAATTTTTTAAAGTTCAATTCACTCCCCTTTTGGCGATTTTGGTTTGATTTATCGAGCTAACAAATTTTTAATTGTTTATTTAAAAAATAAAACTTAACTGTTTAACTAACTATTAAACTTACAGCAGTACCAACTTGGGAAAAAAGGTAGTTTAGATACCACTTGTGACAAAAGAAAAAAGGTTTAAGTACCAAAATGGGGGGGGGACATAGTTTAAGTCCTAATTTATTGATTAAGTTTTTTTTAATAGACTTAACGGTTTAACTATCAAAGATACCTATTTAGAGGGAAAAAAAAGTAGTTTAGATATCACATTTGACTTAAAAAACAATTTATGTACCAAGACGGGAAAAAAGTATAGTTTAGGTAAATTTGTGAACTAATTCAAATAAAATTACTTATAGAAAACTCTTTTCCTAAATCACTTACACATTTCAAAAGAAAAGTCACTTTTTTCTAATGAAAAAGGCTCAACTATATAAAATTTAAGAGTATCATCCAACACTAACGGTGGATAAATCCAAATAGTCCGAACTAAACTCCAAAGCAACATTCTCATCCATCATCCAATGTACCAAACAATGTGTGACGCAATTGGTTGACTTATGGGTAGGGGTGAGTATTTGACCGAGTCGAGTCGAATCATGTCAAAAAATTTCAAGTTAGTCGAGTTGACGAATCCTATTTTAGCAACCGAATTCAATTTGAACTTTTTTCGAATCCAGTTAAAAAATTTCGAGCTGAGTCGAATTAACGAATCTTATTATTTATACTCAATGTTCCGTTTATATGGACTGATTATTTTACAAGTAGACGAAGTACAAGCTTTTAGATTAATTTTGAGTAAAGGAAAAAAGGAGAGTGGGGCGATTCGAGAAGGAAAGTAAAACTAATGGGTAAGCATTTATCAAAACAACGTAGTTTTGCCTTTTAACTTTAGAAAAGGTAAACATTTATCTAAACGAAGTAGTTTTCTCTTTTTTATTTGAATTTTCGAATAACTCGAATTAAGGGTGAGCGTTCAATTAAATCGAGTGAAACCTTTTGAGTTAAATTAGACAAATTAATAATGTTAAACTAAAATCTTGTACAATATTACTATTTTCATGTTAGAACACAAAAATTTGAAACAATATATATGTGAAAACTTTTTTTAAGCAAAATAATAAAAAAATAAGATATTTTATTATGATAAACTTGAATCATTAATCATTTATTTAGATTTCAAAATTATTATTTTATTAAATTT
>CM025248.1:9857620-9868113 GCA_013677275.1 Gossypium schwendimanii
GATGGGCTAAGGCCCAAACTGTCACTGATACTGAAAAGGGCTTAGGCCCAAGACTGTTCAACTATGCACGGTGAATACTGATTGTTTGTTTGTTTCTATGGGATTACACACTGAGTTTATGTAAACTCACCCTTTTTGTTTAATGTGCACAAGTAATCCCCAGACTTAGACGGATCGGTGTGACGGAGGACTCAGCGGTGACCAAAGAAATTTTTGGACTTCATAGTTTTCAATTTATGTTTTATGATTTAATTATTATTGATTATTTGGGTTGTAATTTAAGGGCCCTTTGGGACTATGGTTTTAAATTTTGGGTTTTTATTTATTTATTTTACTTTATGGATTTATACCTACTGGTCGTAGGAAATTCGGTTTTTAAAAAGTTAAAGTAGTTTCTAAACGCATTATCACTTAGATTGTTTTATTAAAGCTTGCGCAACGAGGGATGTTTCAAAACAAATGTTTTCAATGAATAAAGACGACTTCCTAAGTTCTAACAAAGGTTTACTAAATATAATAACATGGAATGTTTTCATCGTAACAATGAGGTTTCAAAAACACTATCGTGTGACATTGCCAGATACGACCATAACGTCTAGGCTGGGTATGGGGTGTTACAACTAGTGTTACGGGTTAATACGTTGTCAGATGGTTGTGAATGCATAACGTGTTTGCAGATAAGAGCTACCAAAAAGTCTATGAATGAACCACCAGAGTTGTAAATCATTCAACTGTCAGAACTTCCTCTTTTCAAAGTGTCCCACCCCATGCAATGCAATATGACATGCTCATAACAGATCAATACGGTAGCGAATAATATGCTTATAATAGATTGATATGGAAGCAATAGTTATGCTTATAACTAATCAATATAGTAGAAAATGTAACACCCTAAAACCCGACATAGAAGTTTAGACTGAATCCTAAAGGTTACATTGGTTACCGAAGTGATTGTAGTAAAAGTTTACCCAAAACAAGTTATCTCAAAATTCCATTTAAAACATATTTATCTCTTTACGAACCAAGAACATTTAAACTTGTAAATCACAATTCAAAAAAATTCAGTTAAGTTTAATTTGTGAAAAAATTTACGAGAAAAATCAAAAGTAGAACTTGTACCATAGTTTCTAAAAAACCTTACAATTCAAAATAGTATATCAAAATAAAAACTGATAAGAGGATCTGTTATTTTATTTTAACCATGACTGTTCGAGACCTCCGCATACTAAGTCCATCTTTTGAGTTCACAAAGGTACTTGAAAGGCAAACATTAAGGGTGAGCTACACGAGCTCAGTGTGAGTTCAAAATGAATCACAGTAGATTTATAGAAGAGAACTCCAGATGGTAGTTCAATATTAAACATACATACAGAGATATGTAGAAATAGAAAGCAAACTCAGAACCATCATCCCAACACATGTAATAGTCAAAGTACACCAACTCACACACAGAATACTCAACACAAGTGTTATTAAGTCAGACAGAATATTGTCAAATAAGCTTACACCCAGAACACCTAAACAGATGCATATGAATGCAGTCAACTGCTAAAAACCCACCCATCCAACCAAAACACCTCTTCGTCCCTCGATCACACCCTAAAAGTGTTGTTTAAGCTCATCCAACCAAACACACCACTAGGACCTTGAAAGGCCCATCCAACCTTACACACTATGTATGTGGTCAAAGCCACTCAGATAATAATACGCAGCAAGGCTGGTGTATATGCTATACAGTGCATTACAGTAAACTGCTGTACAGACAAGTTACAGCTAAATTGCCAGATCAGATTAGAATCAGTCTTCCTTCTCTTCATAACCAATCCAAATATTTACTTTATTCAAGTGTATGTATGCATACAATCTCACAGAAATGATGAACACGTCGGCAGATAATCAAACAGAAATAGATATGCACACATGCCCAGCAACAGGGTTCAGAATCAGACATCTCACGCAATAGTCACAAATAACCCATAAGCCCAAGCCTAGATCAGAGTCCTAACTACCCTTACTAAAGACTAGCGAAGGGCCGAAACACACAGACATATTCTCAGATCTAAATATTCACAAAACCAAAATAAGTGACCTAGGGCCACACGACCGTGTGCTCTAGCTGTGTAGAAAAATCTAGGCCGTATGGGGGTCAAAACGCCTGTGTAGAGGGAGGTACACTACTGTGTGGCTGAGGCACACGCCCGTGTGAGCTAGGGACATAGCCATGTGGACTGGCCGTGTAACTCTCTGTCCATTTGTGCTAGAATAGAGTTCAAGGCAAACACGACCGTGTGAAGGACTCACACGCCCGTATGCCCACCAGACACGGCCATGTGTCCAAAACACACGCTTGTGTGGGATCCCTAAATCCCTAAATTAGCCACACGGTCATGTGGCTAGGCCGTGTGACACCAAATCACCAAATCCCTCGTTCCCAAACACACACGTCCGTTTGCCTAGGGGACATGGCTATTTGAAAATCAACTATATTCCCCAAATCATCCAAACGACCGTATGGCAGGAAATTTTGCCTGAAAACCCTAATTCATAATTCCACATAGCCGTGTGAACCACCACACACCCGAGTGGCCACCTGTGTGGTCACAAAAACACTTGCAAACAGCCTGAAAATCAAGTTTTCTGGTCATTAAATTGACCTCCAATCATGACATTTCATAAACCAACGATAACACTAAATTTTAAGAGATTATAAATGACATGAGCCTCAATTGCTCAATTACCGAAACACACAAAAAGATCGTTCAGTTCCACAGCAAATCAACAATTTGCAAATAAATTAAAAGAGGTTTGAATCCCACACCTGATTCGCGACCAATGACATCCAGACACAGATTCAACGACAAGGAATCAAAGCTCTCCAAAATCCACAAGCAAAATTGTTTGCCATGGAAAATAAAGAAGAACAAAAAGAAAAGAAGCAGAGAAAGGAAAAGAGGAAAAATCCAGAAAACAAATAAAAAAATAAAAGTAATAATAAATAGTTATATATATTAACTTAAAATAAAACTGCTACTTAACAAAACAAAATGAAATAAAAGTGTTTCTCCAAAATGCACACACAAAGACTCGAACCCAGAACCTTGAGGTATACTAACACTCACTCAACCACCAGATCACTAGACCCATTCTAACACTTAAACACGCAACTAAACACAATAGCACACCCTACTCTCTGACCATAACCACAAAACTCAAAACTTCTAACCCCAAAATTCTAGGTGTTACACAAAAGACATGCTTACAATGGATTCAATTTAAAGATATCATTAGGCATGCTAAGAAGACAATCAAAATTATAGATGTAATAGACATATATATTATTCAAATATCATGCTTGTAACAGTAATAAATAAAATGATCAAATCATGAATTCCAATATTCATATTAGCAGGGGTTTAATTGAGAGAAATAAAACTCTAAAAATAGGTTGGGGACCAATTAGGGACTAAACAAAATAATTCTTAAAAATTATACGCAAAATTGTAAAATAGAGGTTACACGGCTGTGTGGGCAGGCCGTGTGAGAGGCTATAGCTTGTGTGGAAGGGTTACACAACCGTGTAACAAACTGTGGCCGTGTGACAATTGCAAAATTAACCTATAGGAGGGATAACGTTGTGTGGCAAGCCATGTGGAAGGTTCTTAGCCGTGTGAAATTCGCACTAGACTAGGGTTTCAGAGGTACATGGCCGTGTAAAGGGCTAAGTGGTCTACATGCCTTTGTGGAAAATCATGTGGCCCTAATCCTAGGCACGATTTGCCTCAATTTGCTTGTAAAAGAACACACACCTTTTACCGAAAGCTCAATCGACGCCCCTCACGACCAAATTTGATTCGTTGCACCTAAAACGGGTCCTTCAAACGATATTTATACATGGGATAAAATTGGTATCAAGTTTCAATATGGAATATTTTGGCAAGAATCTCAAAAGATCATAATCGAATTGAAAGATTAGCGTGGATCGATGCTATTTTAGAATTTACAGGTTCTACTGATTGAAATAGAAGTGCTTACCAAACTTTGTCAAAGATACAGAGGCTATAGATGATTAATTTAATAGCTAGTATTATATCGATTTAGTGGAGATTGATTTGATTCAGGGAAAGTAAAAATAATTCTCAGTAATGGAATGAAAATATGATGAAAAGAAAAGGATGAAAAAGAAAAAAGATAAGAAATAGAGGAAGGCAAAATTCTATTTGAATTTGAAAAAAGAACAAAAATTCATTTGTAATTAGGAAAAGATGGACTAAATATGTTGGGTTTTCAAACTCTAAGGGTGGCATGGTAATTTACCTTATGCTGTCGAACAAAATGGATACATTTTTGTGATGGAATGGCTCAAACTCGGGTATGTAAGGGAGAGAATAGGTGTGTTAACCATTAGGGCTAAGCCTATTTCTTGTTTAGTTTTTACTTCAAACAATCTATATTTTAGTGTGATTTTTATCCTTGTTTGCTGAAAATTAAAGAAAAAGAAATGAGTGATGAGTAGTTTGAATCTAAACCTTTAAAGAGTGCATTAAATACTTAACTATCAAGCCTAGTTCATTTTTTGTTAATTATTTTAATTAACCCCAAATATTTTGAGGCGTGACAACTCTCTCTTCCTTAAAGAAATTTCATCTTCAAAATTAACCTGGTTTAAATAGATGAGGATATTGTTGATGAAACATCTCTTCCGGTTCCCATGTGGCCTCCTTAATGCCATGGTTTCATCATAGTACTTTCACAAGAGGGATTCATTTCCTTCTTAGAACCTTTACCTTGCAATTTAGAACTTGTATGGGCTCTTCCTAAAAGGAAAAATTTGATTTCACCTCAATCTCTTCTGTAGGAACGATATAGGAAGGGTCAGATCAATATAATCTCAACATGGAGACGGGGAATACATTATGGATTCGGTCTAGTTCAGGAGGTAATTCTAATTGATATGCAACTGGACCGACTCTCTTAAAGACTTTGTAGGGTTAGATGAACCTAAGACTTAACTTGCCCTTTATTTTGAACCTTAACACTTTCTGTCATGGGGACACTTTCAAGAAGACTAGATCTCCTATACTGTATTAAATGTATTTTTTCTTTAGGTTTGCATACGACATCTACCTATCTAAAGTTGTTTTTAGTCTATCCTGGACTAACCTTATTTTCCCGTCAGACTTCTGTATCACTTTGGGACCCAAAATTTCCCTTTCTCCGAATTCGATCCAACACAGTGGTGTTCAACACATGTAACCATACAAGGCTTCATAGGATGCCATTTGTATACTCGATTCGAAGCTATTATTATCGGCAAATTTTGCTAGAGGCAGATGTTCTTCCTAACTACCTCAGGAGTCGATGATGTATTTTCTCAACATATCTTCTAATATTTGAATGGCTCGTTTAGATTGTCCGTCAATTTATGAATGGAAGGCAATAGTAAAATCCAAAGAAGTACCCAGTGCCTCATGAAGCTTTTTCTAGAATTGCGATTTAAAATGGGGATCTTGATTTGAACTGATTGATATTAGTACCTCGTAAAGTCATACAATCTCTGGAGTATATAACTTAGCCAGCTTTTGCAAAGAATAATTTGTGCGGGCAGGTAAGAAATGTGTTAACTTAGTTAATTGGCCTACTATCACCTAATTTGAATCTTTCTTAATGGGTGTTAATGGTAACCCACTACCAAAGTCTATTGTTATTTGCTCCCTATTCCACCGCAGTATTTTGATTGGTTGTAATAACCCAGAAGGGAAATGGTGTTCAACTTTTACTTGCTAACATGTTAGGCACTAAGCTACGAAGTCTATCATGTTACGTTTTAGTCCAAGCCACCAGTATAATGCCTTTACATCTCGATACATCTTATTTCCTCCAGGATGCATGGCATAAGGGCTAGCATGCACTTCCTGAATTATAGTCTGTTAACTCTTTATCATTTGGCACCCAATATCTCCACGAAAGCACAAAATACCATCGTCATTAAACCTAAAATCTTCAGCTTTGTCATCTTTCACTTGATTAATTTACGGTAACAAGGATACGTCTAAGGGTTATTTAGCCTTGATCTCATTGACTAAAGTGTGTTTCACTTGTAACTCAGCTAGCAAACCTCCATCATCCTCTGTACTTAACCTAGTGAACATTGCTTTTAAATCGGTCATCTGTTTTCTACTTAGAGTGTCTACCACTACATTGGCTTTTTTGGGGTGATATTCAATTTCACAATCGTAATCCCTTAACAATTTTTTCCACCTTTATTGCCTTAGTTTCAATTATTTTTGAGTGAGAAGGTACTTGAGACTCTTATGATTGGTATAGATGTAACACTTTTCACCATACAAATAGTGTCTCCAAATTTTTAGTGCAAATGCCACTATTACCAACTCCAAGTCTTAAGTCGGGTTGTTGCACTCGTACTGCTCAATTGCTTTAACGTGTAGGTAACTACCTTTCTGCCTTGCACCAATACACTTCCAAAGTCAATGTAGGATACATCGGTGTACACCACATACTCTTTACTCGACTCAGGCTGAACCAACACGGGAGCTTGAGTTAACACAACATTTAGCTTTTCAAACCTAGCTTGATGATCTTCTGTCCATTTAAATGGAACATTCTTCCTTAACAAATTAGTTAGTGGTATGACTATCAAGGAGAGCTATTGACATTCCTATCCATTACATAAGCTAGATAAGCCTCGCACCATTTCTAAACTAACTTATCTGTGACCGTAGCATAAATTACATGGGATAAATAGTTTCATCACTTCCCAACCATAACAATCTCACTATCCTTCGCTATTTTCAAGGTTACTCTCTTAGAGGCACAATCTAGGTTAGCTTGGTGTTCCACTAACCAATCGATATCTAGAATTAAGTCGAACTCCCCAAATGGTAACTCCATAAGATCTACTAGAAGCACTACCCTTTAAACCTCCAATGGACATCTCCTATAAATCTTATCTACAATAACTGATTGTCCTAAGGGCTCACTATGGTAACATCAGTAGTGGTTTCCTCTACCCCAACACCCAGTTTATTAGACATATTAGAAGCAACATATGAATGGGTGGATCCTATATCAATTAAGGAAAAGTATAGGACAGAATGAATGGTAAAATACCTGTGATGACATCGAACTCATCTCTATCCTCTTGACCTCTAACGTAATAAACAAGGGTAGTTTATCGAGCCTCAGTTCGGTTTGCACCAGTTGCTACAATATTTGCAGCCGTATTTCGCCTATGGCCCTTCAGAGGTAATTGACCTGCTCTTTGATTTTGAGCTTAATTTTGGAATAGATTTTGCGTCTAGTAGGTTCACCGAGAGCAATCTTTAATCCTATGCTCAGTCAACCAACAACTAAAGCAAACACCCAATTTCCTCCAACACTCATCCAGATGACACTTATCATAGTAAGTACAGTTCGAAGTCCTATCCCCAGATTTAGCCACAGCAACCTTTTGCTGCGGTCTACCCTTTTTGGCTCATTTTATAGGACGAGGATTAGAGCCAGTAAAAGCAAAATCTCTCTTAACTGTGACCTTATTCTTTTCCCACTTTTCATGTTTCACTTGTTTAATCTCCTCTACAATCTTGATTTTCTCCATTAGGGTCTCAAATACTCGTTCTTGGTGTGGAGCAACTAATATCTTGAGGTCGAAATGAAAACCATTTTTGAACCTCACGCATTTGTCTTGTTCCGTGGCTACCATTCCTCGGGCATAATAGTTGAGCTTGAAAAATTCAACCTCGTATTCTGACATAATCATATCTCCCTATTTTGATAAACTCAAGTCTACAGGCTTCCACATACCTAGTGCATACATACTTCTTCTGAAAGGCTTCCTGGAAATATTCCTAGGTCGAACAAGCAGCCTATGTGCTCCTTACAATAGACTGCCACCAATGATAGGGCTCTTCCTTTAGTAAGGACATAGTGCCCTTCAAATTTTTCTCTAAAGTAGATTCTATATCCTTTAGAGTCCTTTCCGTCACTTCATCTAGTATTCCATATAGTAGGAGTTGTTTCAGCAATTCATTTAAATGTTTCAGCCTTATTCGATCGGAGTCTTTCTGTAATAGACTCACGGCTCCTCGATCCAATTTGGGCTCCAACAACCCTTTGTAGAACCCTTAGCATTGTCTTCGTCATTACATCATCTCTATTTTCATAACCTCTGACACCATTGGCGGTAGAGTTTTTAACAAACTCCTTCTCAAGGATCAGGTTTTCTCCCTAAATAGTGGACGGCTCAGCGGGTGCAACCCTATGTGGCCTACCCCACCACATCTACCTTGGGTGTTCATAGTGATCTTTTGTAGAAATTTAGAGTCTAAAGTAACTCTACAGTTTTTACATAAAATTTTAAGCATTAGCTATTTCCTAAGTATCACGATCTAAAGATTATAGTTCATCTAGAGTCTCAAAAGTAACAGTAACTAAAGTATGACCAGCATCAGAGTCTTAGATTCAATTTTATGTAGAAAATTAATTTTCCAAAAATTTATGGCATGGTTTTTCCTAGAGTTCCCCTTTTTGATGCATGCATACAAACTTACTGAAATTTTCAGTCCGAGTTTAGAAAACTTAAGCTCTAATACCACCAAATGTAACATCCCAATATTGGCCTAGACACTAAACCTGAATTTAGAAGATTACATCGGCCACCAAAATGGCCAAGTAAGCTATCAGAGTTTATAAAATGGTTATTTAAAAACATTTGTTCATCTTAGGAGAAAACTTAGCCTATTTTCAAAAAAAAATACCACACGAGTTTACAAAATTGATTAAGTTTAACATTTTTCTTGAAACAGTAACTACTTTTGAAAACTTAGTTAATTTCCATTTTATTTATTTATTTCAAAATTTATCTATATTCTAGTTGCAAAAAAGTGATATTTATTTGTATTTTAAATAAAAATCGAAGTTCATGAATAACTAGTTAATATCCAAATTTCAATATCCTAAAATCAAATTAAATGTCATGCATGCTATAAAAACTCAAATCTTAAGTCCCTACCACAAATTGAAATTATCAGTTTTTCAAGTCAACTTAACAATGTGTATATATCATCTCAAAAATCTCAGTATTTTATGCACATGCTTTATGAATACGATACATTTTTGATTTACAGAAGAGATCCTACCCTACCACTACACACCATTGTAAGAGTTCCAAGAATTCGTCCATCCCTACACATTGGGTTGTGGATAAACCATAAAAATTGAAGGCTAATCGCTACCAGAAGGTTGTGAATGCACAAGATATTTATAGATAAGAGCTGCTAGAAAATGGGTCGATGAACCATCAATGTTGTAGGTTAATACACTACCAAATGGTTGTGAATACACAACGTATTTGTAGATAAAAGCTTCCAGAAAATGGGTGGATGAACCAGCAGTGTTGTAGGTTAATACATTGCCAAATGGTTGTGAATGCATAACATGTTATCATATAAAAGCTGCAAGAAAGTCTGTGGAAGAACCAACAAAGTTACAGATTATTAAACTACCAAAACTTCTTCCTTTCAAAGCATCCCACCCTATGCAATGCAATATGGCATGCTCATAACAGATCAATACGATAGCAAATAATATACATATAACAGATCGATATGCCAACAATAGGTATGCTTCTAACTAATCAATATAGTAGCAAAAGACATGCTTATTGTGGATTCAGTTTAACAGTATCATAAGGCATTCTAAGCGAACAATCAGAATTACAAATGCAATAGACATATATGTTATTCACATATCATGCATGCAATAGTAATAAATTAGATGATCAAATCATGAATACCAATATTCATATTAGCAGAGGTTCAATTGAGAGAAATAAAACTCTAAAAATAGGTTGGGGACCAATCAAGGACTAAACAAAATAATTCTAAAAAATTCTGTGCAAAATTGTAAAACAAGGGTCATACGGTCGTGTGGTCGGGCTGTGTAACATACTGTCACCATGTAATAATTGCAAAATTAACCTAAAATAGGGACATGACTGTGTGACAGGCCATGTGGATGGTTTTTGGCCACGTTAGATTCAAATTAACCTAGGGTTTCAAAGCTACATGGTCGTGAGAGGGGCTGTATGGTTTACACACCAGTGTGGCAGATAGTGTGGCCCTAATCCTAGGTATGATTTACCCCAATTTTCTTGTAAAAGAACACACACCTTTTATCAGAAGCTCGATTGATGTCTTTGGAAAAACAAAAATATACACACTTTTTCATGCCCTTTTTAACTCAAATTTATGCAAATTTGTAGTAATTCTTATCGAAAAATATACAATAATTATAAAATAATTAAATAGTACTTAAATTATTAAAATTTTGAATTTTAATTAATTTTATAATAAATTTTGATTAATTTTGATCATTTTCAATAGATTCGCATAAAGGGTGAAAATTGGCTTGGCAGACACTACTAGAAGAGCAAAGCCGAGAAGCAATTTTTGAAGCATCAAGGCAAATTAATTTTT
>CM025248.1:9902885-9913592 GCA_013677275.1 Gossypium schwendimanii
GCATACTATCATCATGCTCAACACATATATAAATCAAACAGTCAGTTCATACAATTAGGGGTCTAAGTGTTGCTTACCGACCCTAAAGTAGGTTCACAGTCAACTTGGGAAACCCGTGCAACCTTAGCAATCAATTCAGTGAAAATGGGCTCACACACCAACACTCCACTTATCCACCAGACCAGCAAGCCCATTCTATTAATTATTTGCCAACTTTTACTTAAAAGCCTACTAACTAAATATAGGGATTATTCATAAAAATACCAAAATTTTCCCAAGTCCTGGCTTGAACTTGGGACCTCCGAAACACACCCAGAACACATAACCACTAAAGCAGATAGATATTTTGTGTCACACATTCACAATACCCAAAATAAAAATTTTAAGGCGTTGCATCATTTTTATATGTTAAAAATGTAAAAACAAAAGCCATCATCATCTTATTTAGCTTTCTCCACCAATTTTAATCATGGAATGAAGAAAAGGAAGCTTCAAAATATTTCTAAGGTTCGACCATTGCATAGTATGAAATTCTAAGTCCATTTTTCATAAATTTTATGTTTTTGATATACTTGTAGCTTAATCTAGCTAACCCAGATACTAAATCGCAAAAATGTTAAAGTTTTGGAATGTTGTCAATGATGGTTTTGATGTTTTGGAGTTAAAATGGTATATTTGTAAGCTTAGAAATTATCTGGGACTAATTTGTAAAGTGATTTTTATTAGTTTTAAGTTCAACAACTAAAATATAATAATTCCAAAATTAATATGAAATTTCTAAAAAATTTATTCTATAGGGTTATAGAAGGATGAAATTTAAATCAGATAGTAAAATGAGATTTAAATGTGAAAGATATGAAAGTTTCGGTTTTAGGGACTAAATTAAATAAAAGGTAAAATTTTAGGGAAATTGTGTAAAATGAAATCAAAAGGTCATATTCATGTATTTGAGTATTATAAGGTATTTTGAATTGATAATTTGAAATTAACCATCATATAGATCAAGATTTGGATTGCTTGGAGAATAATCGGGAAAAAAAGGGAAATTGTTGAATAGTCCATACGATTCAACTCGTTAGATGGTTATATTAGGAAATTTCATATGGTATGTGTATGTTTTAATGGATATTTACTTGTGTTATAAATTTTTGAATGTATAATATATTTTGAATTATTTGCAAAATGGTACAAGGTAAGTTTTGGATTAAATTGCAAGTTTTGCGTATGTGATAATTATAAATCATGTGAAATACTGAATGAATATTATATGTTATGATATGATATATGATTTGGTTCATGATAATGCTACGATAATGTAAAGGTTCTAAATTCTGTATAACTGTCCGTTTGAACATAGTAAACGATTAGGATACGATTGGAATGTCAATAGGGTTAGGTGCGCACTTGCACGGGTTTGCACTTCGGTGCCTCTATTCAACACTATGGTGCTTTTGGTGTGTTTTAGTGATTACCCATGTATTTGAATCTGTTATGTTAGTTCAACCGGCTAAATTGTTATGGTTAAAAGAATTGATTGATCGATATTGTATATTGTGATTGGAAATGGTTAAATGAAATTGTAATAATGTAAATATGGTTTTTGCTCAAAGGCTTCAATGGAATGGTATTGATTTGGATTGAATTGTATAAATTGGAATGTAATGTGACTGAAATGATGATATGTGTTCCAAATTGATACGTTATACGATGATTGAATAGTGTAACAGAAGTATATAAATATTTGATGGTACTGATTAAATAACATTGAATTTAGTTGAATGGTACTATATAAATTGAATTTCTTTGAGACTTGTATATGATGATCTCACATTATTGTTGTTAAATGTGAAAATAGGAAAGTTGTATAGTAGCTAAATCGTTTAATAATTGTAATTGAAGTGAGTTTACTGTTTTATTTCCTATGAATGTACTAAGCATTCATAATGCTTACTGATAACTTTAGAATATAGAGTTATCTTTAGCACCTTTAGACTAATAATTCTTATGAATTTTGAGTGGTTAATCACAAATTTTGGAGTTTTTGTTTTAAGTCTATGTTGTTGGATAATACTAAGACAAATTTGTTATTTTGACCATTTTATCTGCTAAACACATGCATTTTGTAGTTTTGAAGATAACTGGTATACTGGAAGAAAAGGCAGTTTTAAAGCTCACCTATTGATGCTCAATGTTGTAGCGTTTCTATAGCATAAGCCATGCAGAAGTGGGTTGATGTATTGTCATCCTTGGACACCTTAAATAGGCTTATTGAACTTTGGCAACACTTTTGACCTAACTCTAAAATTGGGTTAGCAAAACTGAACAGCTCACTAAAGAGATAGGAGCCTAAACCGTCCACTAGGGAGAAAGAGGCCTAACCGTCCATAGAGGAGCCCAAACTATCCATAAAGACTTGGTAAACATTGAAAAATCAGCAAATAAACTCCCTTTCTTAGAATCAAGTGACCATCCATCTTTCATTCACAATTCAAGCATTTCTCTCCTTTGAATCAAGCATAAATCAAGCAACTTCCTCAACCTCTCTCCGTGTCGTCCACTCATTTTCCATGAAGTAAGTGTCAGCCACCTAACAAGAGAAAATCAAGGCCTCCATTAGCTAAAAATAGTGGCTTCAAAAAGTATAAATAGGGGCTAGATATTCACCCATCCATCATTCATCATCTCTTTTCCCATTTCCCATTCTTTCACTTCCCATTTGAAAGAGTAACACACAAGTTTTTGAGAAGCATTTTAGAGGTTCTTTTGAGTAGCAAAATTTGACTCCTTATGGGGAAATTGTGCATAAGATCAAAGGAGAAGACAAGGGAAAAGCAAACACAAGTTGTGCTACGGAGAAACATTGGATTTGTCTTCTAGTTTCTTTCCATTTAATCTTTTTATTTTGCTCTAAATTGATAAACATGATTGCTAATTATTTGTTTCCTTTCAATTTAATTAAAATGACATAATTCTATTGATGTTAGATTGATAGCATTCTCTTAGCTTAGATTTTTATTATTTTGTTAATGTTTTTATGTGTTTTTGCTGCTTATTCATTCAAATAAAAAACATTAACATGATACTCATGTATTATGAATGTAAGGAAGCAATTGAATTAATTATTTAATCCAAACAAGATTGTAATTAATTAACACAATACTTGAATGTTGCATGTTTGATCATGTAATGATTGAATTAGTACTCATATTAAAAAATATTTTTACCTTGCATAACCCTTATATAATATCTACTTATGAAATTGTAAAGTTGCTTAAACATAGAAGTATGCTGGAAAAACTTAACAACTAAATAAGTATGACTTCACAATTTATTCATTATGTGTTAGTAAATAATCGAATTGTCAAGTGATAAATTTCACAATATTTGCCTATACAATCCCTGTGGAGACAATACTTTTTACTTACTACTTTATTACTTGTTGACAATTGTGTACACTTGTACATTATTCGAATATGTCGTGACACTTGCTCCGTTCCATTTTTGGTCTACAGTTGGCATTTTTGCTGAATGTGTCTGTCGAATCACTTTAGAGCTCACACTACCTAGCTTTAGTCTCGATAGAGCTTTGAATTATTTTAAACTCGATTATGTGACATGTATATAGGCTTGGTTGTGAATAAGTGTTTATTTATTTAATGATGTAATGTTCTATATGTAATGTTTATTTTTAAAGTTTATATGGTGTGCCTATAAGACTTGAAAATTATGTGTATGCTTAGTGGAAATGTTCATGTTTTTGAATCAAGAAAGAGATGGGTTTTACTGATGTTTAGATATAAATTTTAAAGTATGTATGCTAGTTGGTAGTTACTATGTTAATACCTAAATGGTCAAGTTTTGGTATGTGTAAAGGTGAGGTTAATGAGGTGAGAATTGGCTAGCTTGGCATAACATGTGAAATTTAACATAGGTTTATATGCATGTTTCAATTGGATGAATGGTTTGAAAGTTCCTAAGATCTTGTTGTGATGGTGCCATTGAGGCATATTGGTTAGATGATTAGAGGTTGATATGGATTGTTTTGACCATGTTTACCATTGGCCAAATTGTGTTTTGAAGTTGTCATTTTTAGGTTAAAATTGAATGATGTACCAAATGGCCTTTTCTTGCACCACACGGTCGTGTGTCACACACGAGCAAGTGGTAAGGTTGTGTGCTCACTAGTAAATAGGAAGAATTAGAAAAGTATAGTTCTCGATTGTCACACAGTCTGGCTACATGCTCATTTAGTTTTTCGCACAGTCTCAATTTGTTACACGGTCGTGTGACTTTTGATGAATTTTTGCAATTTCATCCACACGACTTCAGTGAGTTACACGGACTGGACACATGATCATGTGACTCTAGTTCTACACGGTCACATTTTGTTACACGACCTGGGCACACAGACATGCGACCCCTATTTTGAAAAATTACCTTACTTTTTGAAAAGTTTTCGATTTAGTCTTTATTTGTACTCAAGTCAACTTAAGAGCTTTCGTAAGCTAGATTAAGATCAAATCTAATTTTATATCATATTATTTGAGTGTTTAAGTCATGATTGATTATTTGAAGGATTTATTTATGATATAATTGTTCTAAAATTTTAGAAATGTTGCAAATTAGTCCCAAATAAATTTTGGGTTGATATTAGAACATACGTAAGCTTGTATAAGGCTTGAGAAATGTTGTATTTGGTGATTATGAATTCAATTGACTATGATTATATGATTTATGATTAATTTTAATGTTAATTGAGTAATTATGAGGTGATTCCATAATTATTTGAAATAATTTATATGAATTGAATTTTAAAGTCAGAATTGCATGTGTTTTACTCTGTTAACTGTTGTAGTATCCTATAGCTCAGGTCCAACAACCGAATAGGGTAAGGGTTGCTACAATTAGGATCAATATAATATGTCAAACAATTTTTGTGCTTAACCCATTTTGTAGAGTCCTTTTTTAATTCTGAACCAACCTAAGCAGCAAAATGTTACAAGCCAAAAAGTTGTATGTGACCTAAGTGATACGACACATGGATGAAAATTAAACTGAGTATTGACAGTTCTTACCACGTGTATTCTCCGAACATAAATGTGTAACTGTGTATTTATATGGATGAAATAATATTCTTAACATTCTTTTTTTTGTTTTCCTTGTAACTTAGTGAACTAACGTGTTTAATATTGAAAATCGAAAGTCAATTACATATCGTACTAGAATTACATGTTTCATCACATTGTCTCATTTATAATGTTTCAAATTAATCTCATGTATGAAGCATGCTCAAGCAACATTTAGTTATTTTATGTTTCTATTATTGTGTGTTTTTGTTTTGTCACTTGAGGACAAGCAACGAGTTAAGTATAGGGGATTTTGATCTACCACAATTCGCTGTAGAAAATTAGAGTCTTTTCGGCACTTAATGAGCTTGTTTTTAATCCTTTTTATATTATTTTGTTACATTTTCTATTTCTAGTATCTTATGTTTAATTTTAGTAAAATAAGTGTTTTTATGCAAACTTTGGTGATGTAATGACCTAATGGGCCAATACAGGCCTAGGGAAGGATTGACAAATCAATTTAGTGTGCAGGACATTCTTTTCATGTCAATGAACATCAGGGACGATGCCAGCATTGCGGCACCAGCACGTGGTGTCGCAACACCGCACTTCAAAACAAAAAAGTTCCCTGCAAAATTTAAAGTCACGACATCGGTCCTATGGTACCGCGACACCAGAGCGATGAAAGAAAAAAATAAGCTAAGGGTGTTTTTGTCTGCACAAAATATTTTATTCAGCCTTATCGCTTGTAATTGATCTAGTTTGGGCAGAAAACATTGTTATGTATATTCATACTTAGGCTAAGTTAGAAAGTCCGTTTAGAAAGCCGTTTTTAGAATAGACTTTTAGGATTTAATTTTAGTTTCAGTTTATTTTCAATTTAGTCTTTTATTTTAAAAAACAACAATTTTCTTCTTATTCAGGCTTGGATTCAATTTGCATCTAAGCTTTTGTTTATTTAGTTATTTATAATTTTCTTTTGGTTTTCAATTGCAACCAACGTTATCTCTACAACTATCAAAGGAATTTTGGCTTTCGTGCACAACTCAATAACAAATCAATTTCTCAATTCCTTTTCTTTATTTTAATATTTGCTTTGCATGTTTAATTTTAATTTAGGGAAAATTGCATCTAGATCCATGAGCGGTTAATTTCCTTAGGGAGATTAATGATCGGATGTGAAAATAATTAATGAAAGAATTAATTTTTGTTTTAGAATTAGTTGGCTTAAATTACGTGTGCTTAAACCTTAGGATTGACGATCCTAGGAAGTAATTTAGGTAAACAAGGTCGAGAGAATAGTTTATCGAGTACTTCATAATTTATCTCAGTTTAAACAGTGAGGTCGAGAGATAAGTTATTTTTCGATTAATTAATTAGTTAGAGGCCAAGAAATAATAACTGGTTAGTTATTAGCTAATTCAATAAAACCCAAATTTTAAATTTAATTAGGAACATTAGCATTAGTTAATCTTATGCTTGTTTTTCTGCATTAATTTCAATTGTTAATTTATCTTCCTTAGTTTTATTTTATTTAGGTTATTTTTTATTTAATTCTAATTTGGTTTTTCGAACTATAATTTTAGATTATTATTGTTTAGCACTGTTCGTGTACAAAAGTGAATTTTAGTTAAATTCAACATCTATTGGGTACGATCCTCTGAATACTTCCTGGAGTGTTTCATTGTAACACTTTACTATATTACAATTTGACTTGTATACTTGTAGACATTGTTACTTTGTTCGATATCTTTTTGCTGTAGTATTTCCAGTCCAAGCGTTCACACGTCTGGCAATGGTCACATAACTACTAATTCAGTGATGGTGTGAGGTTTGGGATGATTGACTGCCATAATTCGATGTGGGCAAATTAAATATTTTTTTAACACTTAGTGAGCTTATTTTATAGGAATTTAGTATTTTTTTAGCTAAGTTTATGTTTTAGCACTTAGATAATAAAATGAGCATATTTGAATGTTTTTATGACCTTGTAGGTCAATCCGAGCCTAAGGGAAGACTAATTTGTTAATTAAGTGTACAGGACATCTAAATGAGCCAAGGAGTCAATGGACTATCGCCGATGTTGCAACATCAAGTTGGGATGTCACAACACCCACTCTAGAATCTTCAATGAAGCATTCTGCCTTTGACGTCGCAACACAGGCTAAAGTATGTCGTAACACCCAACCTAAACGAGGAAAGGATTATACTGCCGTTGATGTCATAACACCGACTTGAGGATGTCGCGAAACAACTACAACGAGGCCCAATAAACTGTTATGGGTGTTTTCAACTACACAACTTGATTTAACATGATTAGTCTATTGTATTTAGCCTAATTCGATTATTTAAACATGAATTTTATAAACATCAATACTCAAAACATTAGAATGGACCTCTTCCCTAAATTATTAGTTTAGTTTTAGATTAGGGTTTTTATTTTCCTTTGTAAACATTACTCTTTTTCAATTTCTATTTCACTCTTAGTTTATTCTTCAATGTCGTGTTTCTTGCATCCAATTGCCGATCACTTGACCTTTGTTTCAGATTTACGTTCCTGCGCTTAATCAATATCAATGGATCCAAAAATTCTCTTTTCTCTCTTTTATTCTTTTAAATATTTATCTTTAATGTTTGAAGCTAAATTAGGGATGATTGCATTTAGATCTATGGGTAATTAAATTCTTAGGAAGATTAATGAGTGGATGTAGGATTAATTAACGAACGCTTTAAGGTTTCTTTTAGAATTAGTCGAATCAGGTTGAGTGCAATTAAACCCTAAGAAGTTATTTAGGTAGATAGGCCAAGAGGATAAGTCTATCATGCATCTCTCAACTTGTCCCGATTTGAACTGTGAGGTCGGGAAATAAGCAGTTCCTATCGACTAGTTAGTTTAGTTAGAGACCGGGATGTAATAACTAGGCTAATTACTGGCTAATTAGTTGAACCCTAAATCAATAGTTAATTATAAACATTGAAATGAGTTAGTCTTCTGTTTGCTTATTCAATGATTTGCGATTGTTTCTTTTGTTTTCTTATTTTGCATGTTTTATTTCATAATATCTCTAATTATGATTTTTCATACTATGATTTCAATTGAGTACTATCTAGACTTGCTAGTGTAGGAATTAATTACTATTTAATTAGGTATCTCTTGGGTACGATCCTCGGAATACTCTGTGTTTCGTTGTAAAAATCATATTACAACCTGGCCCATGTACTTGCAGACATCGCCTCATTCTAGATCTTTAGTTGCAGTATTTACACTCCTAATGTTCACACGTCGAGAGGTGGTTAATAATCCAGCTTGGCGAGTTCCACAAGGTAACGATCTATAGAAAAAGGAAAACAAACAAGGTAAGCATATAGGATGCTTAGTAAGTTTATATGTATAGTACAATACTTACCTTATTTTTATCTAACATTTTAAGCTACCTTAGCTTGGCATAACTTTGGCTAGACATGGCTAGACATGGCAAATCAAAACACCAACAAGATGAACATTAACTTACAATCAAGATCATTTAATCTTACACTCATTTAACTTGCCAATTCATGTCTTTTTTATATAACTTGTCTCATAATCACATTCAATCAAGGAATCATACAATTACATACAATTTGGATATCAAGTTTATTTCATTCCATTTCAATTTCTCAACTTCATAAAAACTATTTCGCCCGATGAACCATAGTAAACGGACTCGGATACACAAGTAACCATACCACACTGATTGCTCCTTCGAGCTAAGTACATTTATGTACTTGGTTACCCGTCTAGGCTAAACTATTAACATGACACATCAGGTTACTCGTCCAAGCTAAACCTGGGTTACATAAATATCAAAAATTCGTAACAAATGTTGGATCTCATTAACATCTATAATAAATCTCATACAAGCTCGCATGACACCCTAATAGTATGTCAATCGTATCCTAACCCTTTATTAAGTTCATGCAAACATCTTCTACGCAAATAACATCACATTTCAATTCAATCAAATTTTAGCATTACATATCAATCAACAACTAATAAATCTAAACTCAAACATATATATCAAATCAAATACATAACATCCTAAAATAATAAATACCATATGAATTTACATGTTCTAAACACCTAACAAGTTGATTCTTCAAGGACTAATCAACAATTTTATCACTTCTTCTGTTAACTTTTCTTTTATCCAATTCTTAATCTAAACAATTATTTTATACAATCCATCAATACCACACATTTTCGTATTATGTCATGACATGAATGAACTTATATAACCTCATTTTTCGATAACCTAGAATTTTACATTTTATTCAATTAAGTCCCTGAATTCAAAATAGTCATAACTTTCAATTTTTAACATCGGTTTAAAATTCGAATTCACATGCATTCATTAGGGACCCTCTTCTTTTTATTTCTACCAATATTTTATAATATTTTTACATTTTATTCACTTTAGTCCCTATGTACGAAACTAACAATTAAACTTTACAATTTAGTTCTTTTAATAATTTAAGCTTAAAATATATCAATTTCAAGCCTAATTATTTAAGAAATAAAAAATGACAACAATCAAAAACTTTAACAGTTTTATAAATAGGTACATATGCTAGTTAAATCATATGACATCAAATTTCTAAAAATTACAAGAAAATGACTTAAATTTACTTACTAATTGATGACCAATTGTAAAATCTTCAAAAATGGCTTATCCTTAAGTTTTTCTACTTTGGCCGGTTGGAAAACAAGGAAGATGATGAAATTTCACTAAAATAAACCTTACATACTTTGATTTAACTTAACTTTAATTAATTAGTTTAATCATGTCTTGTTGAACTTAATATATCTTTAAATAAAATCAATGGAATCTTCCCATCGTCATCCACAAATTCATACTATAAAGTGGTTTAATTACCATTATGGACCTTTTGCTAATTGCAATTTGAGTCCCTAAGTCTTTGGCCAATTAAAAACATATAGCGATTGGAGTTTTACAATTTAGTCCCTACACCGAAATTAATTATCTAATTGAAAAAATTGATGAACCAAACATCAACATTATTTTATACCAACTTTGAAAATATTCGTAATTGATATTTATGGACGCATTTTATGAAAATGGGGTTCTAAAACCGTCTTTTTCGATACTACTGAAAATCAAGCTATTAGAGTTTGAGTAGCTTGAGCTATTAATCAAGCAGAATTCGAGGTTAGTAATACATGGATCAAATGGCCCGTGAGCCCTAGCAAGCTTTTTATTTTTCATTTATAAGCCCTTAATATATATATCATTAACTCTAAGTTTAATTATCAAGCTCGAGCTTGAATACATACGAGCTCGAGCTCGAGTAGCTCAATTATATCTCAAGTCAAGTTCAAGCCTAAAATTAGACAATTGATCGAGCTTGAATCCAGTATTGAACTCTGAATTTCATGAGCTCGAGCTCAAACTTGAATGTATTCAGACTCAACTCAATTACACCCCTATCTACAACATAGCTAAGCAACAAATGTTTTTATTATTAATTCCAAAACTCAAATCAATGATTTTTTTTTTTTTAAAGTTGCTTACTTAATTGAAGAACCACCATCAAAACTCAACTTACTAAATTAGCATGACGCAATTTTTAACCATTTTTATTT
>CM025248.1:9919845-9929931 GCA_013677275.1 Gossypium schwendimanii
TTTAAAAATTTATTATTTCAGTTAAATCATTTTAATATATATATATATATAAAAACATGCGAATATTCAGTCTTCAATTCTTAGTCACTTGCCCTTGGGAATATTTCAATGCCGCAATTTCAATAAATCCTCAATAAGAATCAAAATACGAACCTTGTCAATCAATTCGAGAATACAAGTAATATGTCGTTCATTTTGGAATATATATACAAAGAATCAATAGTTCATACATTATCCATAATAGAATTATAATCATGCATTTAATCCATATTCACAAAACCCTCAAATTGAATACATAAGCAGTCAAAACCAAAACTTCAATTTAAACCCAAAAGTTTCGATATTTAACCAAAATGCCAAACAAAAATAAAATAAAAAACCACAAAATCTTAAGAACAAAGAGTAAATCAATCCATTTTTAATGATTTGACATGATGTGATTTGAATGCCACTATTTAGAATCGTAAAATTCTGATATAAATCATAGAATAAAATTTAGATGGGAAATATACCTAAATTTATTGATATGTTAAAATCTTTAAGTTTTGAGGTTTTGATATTCTAAATTAGAAAATGCGACTCCTTTTTTTTTAAAGATAAGATGTCAAAAAAGCTATGTATATGTAATTTAAGGATCATAACATAATATATAACTTTTGCACACTAATCTTATTTTCTAATTAACTCATCATCAATTAAAATCCAGTTACTAAAGTATCTACATATATTTGGCTCGTGCTTTATTTAATAAGTGAAGTCTAATCATTTTTAACCATATTTAATCACTTTAATTTAGACTAACTTTTTATGATAATAATATATAATTATTTTTATTACATATGTGACATCCATATTATCTAAGATAAGTATGATTGGATTATTGAAAAAGCATTTCAAAATTTAGAGAAAAGTTTTTATCCCTTTCAACAAGTAAAAGAAAAAGAAAAAAGAAAAAAAAAGTATTTGATATGTATTATATTAAAAAAGTATAATTCAACAAGCCGTGTTTCATGTGGAGAATTTGAAAGATTTTCATTTTCGAAATAATTACTTTTTAAAACCTTCTTTATTTTAATAATTTATGTTTAGATCCTTCTCTACCGATATGTTTATATCTTGGTCCTTAATTGCTTTTAATTTAGTCAATGTCTTTAGTTTAATTTGGTTTTTGATTGAACTTCATTTATAGTAAGTTTTATTATGAATTAGAAATTATCTCTTGTGCTACGTGGGTTGATTTTAAAAAATATTTATTTATATTTTATTACAATTTTAATTTAATATTTTTTACCATTAGATTCATATTTTTAATATATTTGAATTGATCATATATATTTGATTGAATTTGATTATTATCATTGATAGTTGTTTATACAATCAACCTTTTGTTTATATATAATTGTATAATCATTATTATACTTTTCATCACACTTTTACATACAAATTATAATTGTTAGGATAGTTACCACCATCGGTCCAAAATGGGATCGTGGACTGAGCTTGCATGATGATATCGTAGGCTGAACTCGCAGCTCGTTCGCTGAGCCTACTCCCCTATGATGTTATACGTGCATGAGAACGCATAACATAAGTTCAACCTAGAGTAACGTATGTGTCTGTACGCATGGAGCCTACTTAGCTTGTCACCTCAATGAACAATACTCATATCATATAAACAGACTAACATCACCAAAAAAAAGGGACAGAGAGAAAAATACCTCAAAAATTGGTGTAGTGAGCGTGGAGAATTTCTGATCTTCAAAACTTCAGTTTGTTAAAAATCAAAATGGCTCATCCCAATGAGAATTTTCCCATCAACTTTTTCACAAGACAACCTGGAGTCTCTGGTGCTGGTAATCAATTTAGAGAAATGAACTTTTTTTATAGTTGGTTTGCTGATCAACCAAAAAATTTAGGTAATTTGGCTTATGCAGGAGATGTTTAAAGGGAGAAAGGACCCTAGAGCACTTCTCATGTAGTATAACGATTATATGAACGTGTTGGGAGCTTCCGATGCTGCGAAGTGTAAAGCCTTCTCAACAACCCTCAGAGGTAGTGCAAAAGACTTGTATTTATCCCTTCCATAAGGTTCTATCCAAAGTTTTCCACAGCTAGGCTAGATTTTTTGGGGAGATTTCGAACACATAGGATGATAATGAGTACTCCTATAGGTTTGATGTTTGTCAAACAAAGAGAATGAGAGAGCTTGCAAGATTATATTAAACGTTTTCACGCGGAGACATTAAACACGAAAAATCTGGAGGATTAGTAGGCTATCGACGCTTTCATTATAGGAGTTTTAAATGAGCATGTCTAATATCCTTTCACTGATAACAGACCATAGATCTTAACAGATCTCTATGAGAGGGCTCACAAGTTCACCAAAGCGAAAAAGATTAAAAGAGCAGCACACTATACATTCCAAATAGATGATAGACATTCGAGGAACAGAGGATTTTGTGCCCGCCAAGGCTTCTCTTTTCAGAATTTATAAGTACAATGTAGGGGACAGCAGAAAGTACACTCACAGAATGAGTCATCCAGGACTTTCCAAATATTCCAACCTAAACATGCAAGAAGGTACCCTCCTTATGGTAAATTTGAGATGTATACTCCTTTGAATGCTACACGTGCGTATATTCTTAGCTAGGTAAAGAGTCTGAGTATTTTGCCAACCCCTCCACCTGTGAGGAATAATGTGAGAAGATCGAACTTGAAGGGCAGATGTGCCTTTCATGAAGATGGGGGCATAATTTTGAAGATTGTTCTTCCTTAAAGGACACTATAGAAAGAAGCAGTTAGGAATGGTAAGCTAAAAGATTTTGTTACTCATTGTACTGATCAACCAGAACAGATTTCAAGAACTGAGGCTAAAGGTAAATAGAAGATGAGGGGAACTATTCATGTGATAATTGGGACAAATGAAGATTGGGCAACTTCAAATGCAAAGAGAAAGACCAATCTTAAGAGTGTTATGTCTGTTAGTTCACCAAACAGATTTTGTCAGCAAGAAAAATTGAGGGTGGACTTTAGCAATGAAGATGAGCAGCTAATTTGTAACGAATAAAGGAATGATCCAATGGTTGTGTCAGCAACTATTGCAAGTTTTGAAGTGAAAAGAATATTGGTGGATAGTGGCAATGTAGTTGAAGTGTTAACATGGGTGGCTTATTAAAAAAATAGGGTTGAAGAAGCATGTATTGAAAAGAGCGAGCTTGCTGTATGGCTTTGCAAACCATCTTGTTGAGGTAAGGGTGTATCACTTACCTATTACCTTGGGGGCGTGTGAGCATACTACAACAGAGTATGTTCAGTTCTTTGTAGTTGATCACCCCATAGCGTACAATGCTATTTTTGGACATCCCATGATGAGAATGACTAAGATGATCAAAGCAACTTCCTGCATGAAGATTAATTTCCCTATAAGAATAGGGTTAGGATTCATGCAATTTGACCAGCAAACAGCCAGGCAGTGCCACATGCTACCAGTGAAGCAAATACGTGAACATGTATAGCAGGGACAGAGCTTGCAACAAATAAGTCAGGAGAGTCAGACTTTGGATTTAGACAGTTTTGGATGTTAAGAGCGAGGAGAGAGTGAAGAAATCAGAAGCAATAGAGGCCATGAAAACTTAGCAGTTGTTCTATGATGATGTAAACAAGGTGGTGAGAATTTTGTCGGCGTTAGCAGTGGAGGAAAAGGAAGATTTAGTTCAATGTTTAAGGGAAAATTCTGACATTTTTGCGTGGTCGACTACGGACATGCCTAGGGTGGATCCTCAGGTAATTCTTCATCGATTAAATGTTCTTCCTAAGGCTAAGCCAGTTAAATAGAAGAAACGAAAGTTTACACCACAGGTTATTGAGACTGTGAAGTTGGAGGTGCAAAAAGTCTTGTCAGTTGGATTCATCAGAGAGGCCGCATACCTAGACTAGGTCTTAAATGTGGTCATGGTGAAAAAAGCTAATGGTAAATGGAGAATATGCATTGACTTCAACAACCTCAACAAAACTTTCCCTAAAGATAGTTTTCCCTTACCATCAATTGATAGATTGGTTGACGCATCTTAAGGGCATAGGTTCATGAGCTTTATGGATGCTTTCCCAAGGTATAATCTAATATTTATGGCCCAAGAGAATCAAGACAAGACAAATTTTATTACTGAAGAGGGTTTATTTTGTTATCGTGTCATATCCTTTGGTTTGAAGAATACATGTCCAACTTACCAAAGACTGGTGAATAGAATTTTTAGAGCTCAGATTGGACGCAGTATGGATGTTTATGTTGATGACATGTTTGTAAAAAGTTGTACAATTTACGAGCATGTTCAAAATTTGTCTGAGCCGTTTACAGTATTACAAGCTCATAACATGAAGTTGAATCCTAAAAAGTGTGCTTTTGGTGTTAAACCTGGTAAATATTTAGGTTTCATGGTTTTAGAGAGAGGTATAGAGGTCATGCGATGTTCCAAACTGAATGGGACAATCTAATCCAAATTTGGAACATCACATTAGCCACCGAAGAGACTCTCCATTTAAAACTTTACGAACCACACCGACCAACCTTACACACCACACATTTGCAAAATATTTCATACAGGAAATTAGACCTAAGTGCATTCTTTTTTCTAAATTAATAATTTCATTCACACAATCAAAATGTATAAGGCGTACATTAATACTTGACAATCTATTTTAGTTGCAAAAGTTTGTTAGTTTATTTAATTATCATCACATTAAGCAAGTAATAAAACCATCCAACCAAGGAAGCAATTATAACGTTCAACCCCCTCAAAAAACAAACAGTTCGTAATGTCTGTTTACAACCCGTTGAAAATTTTATTTAAAATGTCTATGTCAAAGTCTAATTCTAGTATTAAACCCTTGGAATGACCCACATTGCCTTCACTTCGGAGTTTAAAATCTCAACACACATACTCTAAAAATTTCTTGCAATGGATCACCGATTTTCCACCATCATCGCTAACCCAGGAACTATTTATCTGCAAGGTAAAGTAAGAGGGTGAGCTTGGGAACCCTCAGTGAGTACAAATGCATACAACACAAATATATACACACCAGACATGTTAGGATTTGAACATACTTGAACAATTCACGTATAACATAATTTTGATTCACAATACAGCCATATATTGGCAATCCGTGAATATGAAATATAGTCAAATTATATACTCATTGGATAAAGGGATCTCCAAAACACACCACATGACTCATAAAGTCGTATGCTATCTACATGTAAGTGTAACACATATGCTCATACTCTCCAAACACACCACACTATCTACAGTGAATGGAGCTATGTTTGACATTCCCATATCTCTCCAATGCTATCTCTGGGCAACAATGCCCAACACATAATAAAAGGGTGAGTACTCACAATCCTATGGCATACCAATGATATCCAATGGTTTCAAGTGTTCACATTTTCAACATATCTATTTAATCACATTTTATTACACAATATAACTGGCTCGCATTACTGTTGAGCTTGAACTTAGCATTTCACAATAATATAATTTTGCACTAATCAAAATTCACAATATCATAAATCTCATAATTCACTTACGGGTTCGTGCATGCATAAATGTGCACTATCAATAAAATTCACATGCTATAAAAATCCATATTATAATATTTATTTTTATATCCGTTCGTAAGCATTACATAATCATATATGAATATATATTACATATATATACGTACCTATTTAGTGACCTTTTTCACATCAAATTTTAGTATACATTAAAAGTTTTGTAAATTTATATATTAGATAAAACCATACCCATAATTATATATATTATATAATAAGACACATGCATATATGTACATAGTAAGATCCACGCATATAATATAATTTATGTATAACACCAAAATCCATTAATATATATTATATATAAAATAAAGCTTATGTATATATATTATAGGTTCATGAGTTTTGCACTATTAAAATCGCATAGTGTATATACTCAACGATTCAACTAAAAGTGCAAGGATTTGCACAAGGAAGAGTTCACATACCATAAGTGGGGGTTCGCAGGCCACACTTCGACACTTCAGATTTCGCAATTCATGCTAAAACATGGCATACAAATGCACTCACCTGTAGCTCACCACGATTCATCGAACTAAACAGCTTTTTACTTGCCTTTATCTTGGTTTGAAGAGGCTCCACCAACGATTTTAGCTTCGTACAAAAATATACGTAGTATTGAGCATTACAAAACAATCTAACTTATCTCTTTTTGTTCATACAACGGCTCTCCACTCACACATACCTATTCGATTTATTTTGTACAATCTATTTCTCTTAATTTCTTCTTCTTTTTTAATTTAATTAAATCCTTAATTTTTACCTCCTAACCCCCTAACTTGTGCCTAATTATAGATCTAGGCCGATAATTCAACTCAATTTTACTATACACTACTTTTCTCGAACCACCGTTCATCATCATTCTCAAAAGACAACCATTTAAGTCATTCAATTACTTAAAGATTTTATTAAATAGAATTTTTAGACCACTGAATCTCGTCAAAATGTACTAAAAATCATTTTAAAAACACCTCTTAGCTATTTATTTCTTCATTCACCATTTTTATGCAAAAGATAGCTTTAAAACCATGGATATTTAATTTTCTTACTTAGATCTTTGAAAATTTAAATTAAAAAAACCTAATAAAAATTTAATACATAAGAAAATAATAGGTTTACCTTTAATTTGAAAACTTCCATGAATTTGCACCAATTGAGCAAAAATGAGCTAAGTTTAGGTGAGAAATTGGAGAAGAAAGAGTGGTTTTCTTTCAAAATTGAAGGAATAGGTAGTGTTTGGATGCTAAGAAAATATAAAATATGCATAAAATTTTGAGAAAAAAATTTTCCAATCTATATCTAACAAATTTTAAAAATAAAAAAGAGATGGAAAGAACTTGGGTGGCAAAAGGCTTTTATAGCCAACCAAATTTTTTTTTTTTTAAATTGGGCTAGTTGCCCTCTAAGTCCTCTCATTTTCTTCCTTCTTCTAATAGCTCCATTTTTAACTACTAGCCTTAATTTACACATTTAACGTCTAATTTAACCACTGCTCCAAATTAGTCTCTATTATTCTTATTATTATTCACTAATGCCCCGATTATTAATACCATAATTATTTAATTTAATTATTATTTTTACTATTATTAAATAATTTTTTATTTTATCCTATTTTAATTCTTATGACACAAAATCTGATTTTTCTCTCAAACCTTTAATCTAATGTCCAATTCTACTAACACGATTTTCAGGATGTGACAGGTCAACCCAAAAAAGATTCGTGTCATTTTAGATATGTCTCCCCCGAAGACAATAAAAGATATACAACATTTAACAGAGAGGGTGGTCGCGCTTAATAGATTTGTTTCTAGGATGGCTGACAAATGTTTACCTTTCTTTAAAGCCTTGCGAACTTCTTTTTCTTGGACCGAAGAGTGCCAGATAGCTTTTGAAAAGCTCAAGGTATACCTCACATCCCCGCCACTGTTGATGTCACCCCGCACGGGAGAAACTCTATATGTTTACTTGGGGACTTTAGAAGATACTGTTGCAACTGTTTTAATTAGGGTAGAAGGAGTCCGCTAGTTCCCAATTTACTATGTTAGTAAGGTGTTGCAAAACAAGGAGCAAAGGTATTTAAAAATTGAAAAGCTTATTTTCACTCTAATTGTTGCGGCTCTTAAACTATGTCCCTACTTCCAAGCTCATACTATTGTGGTCAAGACGATTCAACCCATAAAGGATATATTGTCTGAAGTTGACACCTCAAGAAGAATGACAAAGTGGGGTATTGAGCTAGCTGGTGTGGTGTACACTCCAAAAATGACTGTAAAAGGTTAGATTTTGGACAACTTTATGGTGGAGTGTTCTTTTGAGAAATTCATTGATCTTACATGTAATTTCATATGGAATCAAATTTGTTTGGAATTTGTGGTCTCCTGTGAAATCTAATGACAATTATATGCTTAGTTTACTATCTTTTGTGATAAGTTACACATTTTATTCTAAAAATTTATTTTTCCATTTGTTGCACGCAACATAGTAGTTAGTTCACCACATGAGGGTGTATATGTGATTGATAGCTCAAAAAGCTAGAGAGTTTATGTTGATGGCTCCAAAACAAAAACGAGGTCAGGAGCAGGTGTACTCCTAGTTGACCTTGATAAAAATGAATGGCAATATGGAATCTCTTTTGATTTTCAAACATCCAACAATACTATGAATTATGAAGCCCTAATTTCAAGACTACAATTAGCTCGCTAACTTGGGGCAAACAAGCTAATTGTACGTACAAATTGCAACACCCCTAACCCACCTTCGTTGTTGGATTAGGGTCCCAAAACATTACTAAACAATCAGAACATTTAATTTCAACATGAGCAATTATGCAAGCTAACTATTATAATTCATTATTATACAGAAATCAAGGCACACTTACTTGATGTTCCCATTTCATTAACTTGAACAATTAAGAATGAGAACTGCTATGCAATGCTAAACTTTGTTTTACACAAACTACACTCTTAATACTATTTATTCCCTCTTGAAAGTTAGAAGTTGGGTTCGTAGCAATACTTTTCTAATTATTTGTATTAGTGCATTAGATTATACTCTACCTACTATCATCGATGATATTAGTAGAATTACCTACTTCACCTAATTTAGGTTCACTACTTCATTTAAAAACAGGGTAAAAATACTCTTACAGCCCTTAAAATGAATTTATGTGACCTGAAAAATGGTCTAAAACAAATAGGGGTTAAATTGAAACAATTCAAAAAGTTTAGGGAAAATTTCAAAAAAAACTTAGAAATAGTGGTCACACGGCCGAGTGACATGCCCAGGCATTCAAAGTTGGGACACACTATCGTGTCCTAGCCCATGCCTTTACCCGTGTAACTCACTGACTTGGGTCACACAGTCATGTGGCAGGCCATGTGCCAGACTGTATGAAACCTGTACCTAAATTAACAAGACACACAGACGTGTGACAGACCGTGTCTCAGGTCGTGTATACCTAAATGTACATTCAAATGCAAGTTTACCAAATTGTGTTTACTTAGACACTAAGCAACCCATTTGCCAGCCATTTAACCTATTCAAATCACTGTTAAATACACTCAAAACATGCCAAAACATCCATCTTAAGTGCTTAACCAATGTACCCTCATTGGTACCACATTTTATATTTTCAAACACATTAAAATAAGATATCAACCATTCAAACACTCATTCATACCAAATTATCATAATTGAGCTAATATTCTAGCTAATTAGGCTACCAATTTTTAAAGCTAAACATATACAAAACATCAAGTTTGACTAACATACCAAGACATAGCTTCAACTTCAACCATATGAACATATAAATACCATTACACTTGGGACTCAAAATATCATCACATTAACAAAATAACCATCAACCAAAAGACCACCTAGGTACATGCCATAACAAAATAGAATATCACCACAACCTGAAAATGGGATCGTTGTTGGATGTTGAGTCGATGATATGCTGAAAAGTACCTAAACTGCGCATGGAAAACAAAACCGTACGCTGAGTATAACTCAGTGGTATTTCTATAATCCGAACAATTAAAACCTGATATAAATTATTAAAATGTAAAAATGCAAATAAGTAATGTTATATGATATATCATGTCAATAATACTAATTTACTCATTCTTTGTTTGTAACACCCCAAACCCGGCCTGGACATTATGGCCGAATCTGGCAATGTCACATGGAAGTGTGTTTGAAAATCGTATCATTGCTAAAACCATTATCTGTTTAGAAATTATCATTATCTTTCATTAATTCTCAAATCGTGATTCATTTCCAAAATGCTATACTTTGCGAAAGCTTTTAAAATAGATTTCGTGTGCATGGTATTTTGATAAAACATTCATCTCTTTTGAAAGCCCAAGTTTTACCTACTTCTAGCAGATGTAAACAGAAAACAGTATAAAATCCAAATTTTAGGTAAAAATCCATAGAGGCCATTATTATAGAAAAATACCCCAAAATAAAACTTA
>CM025248.1:9929981-9941256 GCA_013677275.1 Gossypium schwendimanii
GGTAAAAATCCATAGAGGCCATTATTATAGAAAAATACCCCAAAATAAAACTTAAAATCGTAAATAAGTGTCAAATAGCAAAGAGGAGTCGTGTGGCCACCGCTGAGTCCTCCACTGCACCGATCCACCTATGTTTGGGGATTACCTGTACAGATTAAACAGAAAGGGTAAGTTTACGTAAACTCAATGTGTAATCCACATGCAAACAAACAGACAATAACTGATAATCTCAGTTTGGGTCTAAGCCTTTTTTAGTATCAGAAAGCATTAGGGCCTTAGCCCATCACCGTACAGTAACAGTTACAGTTATGCAGTTATAAAATCCTACCCAATCAGCCTCTACACTCTATCTCCATCCAACCTTACACTCCATGTGGGGATATAAACAACTCACCCATCCCTACACTCCAAATAGTACCAAATGCGGCACTAGACAGTAGTTGTAGCTGAGCTGCCAGTAAGTTAGGCTTGAAGCCTTTTAGTACACTTCCTCCAACCAATATCAATTCCCAACCCAATACAATGCATCATATAGACATGTCATGGTATCATGTATAATCAGTATAGTGTATATAGCATGCTCAACATACAGACATACATATCTATCTTATATAGGCATATAACAGCCTTTCAATCATTTCAGTCAATTAGGGGTCTAAGTAAACTTACCCACCCTACAGTAGGTTCACAGTCAACTTGGGCGACCCATGTAACCTTAGCAGTCAATCAGTGAAAAAGGGCCCACAGGCCCATGTTGCATGCCCATGTAGGCCCATACGTTCGTGTGGCCTATACTTCCCAAAATGGCCTTGGCCGTGTGGATCACACGGCCTGGCCCAATATTCTTACACGCCAGTGTGGTTCATCTATGTGGGGCCTACAATCCCGTGTGGCCCATACGGTCCAATTCAGCTTGACCCATGAATCGTACATGGTCGGCCTCGTTGATCACACAGCCATGTTCAATCACACGGCCTACCATATAGGCAGCCGGACGCTCATGTGGCGTCGACCATCACATTCTTCGACTTTTCACCGATTTTCATTTCGAGATTTGTGTTACACACCTGGTTTTTTCGTGACATAAATACACTTTCGAGATTATCAGCAGCTATGGTCGACAAACAAACCCCACAATCAGTCCTAATTCATAGTTAATTTGAAACCAAAACATTGACAATGATTCGTTTAATCCATTCGTTACTTACCTTCAAAACCAAGCAACCTCACATTGCGAAACCGAACAAGACAGGTCACCACTCCCACAATTCGCCACTGCCAATTCTAAAAGACCCAATGTTAACAATAAATTACATCTTCATAATCAAAAGAAAGGAAAAGCTTCCCTTAATTCACAAACACAACCACCTTACCTACTAAGCGAGTAACAGCAAAACCACACCACTCCAACACTAACCAAATCGCTCCAGCCCTTAACCTTCATCAATGAAACAATCGACTGATTACCAAGAATCCATTAACCAAAATACACCACAGTTACAAAACTTAACACCAATGCACGAAAGCACAATAGAGATGACAAGTTGCGGCACAAGAAGAAGGTTAGGAAACAAGAGAAATCGACAGTAAAAAGGAAATGAGGGAATCAACAAAACCAAGAGAAAAATAAAAAGAAGAAAATAGAGGGGAAAAGAAAATAGCCAAAAATCACAGCAATATTTGGCACCACAGAAGAAGAGAAAACCAATACCAAAGCCAAAATTTGTCAAGAATGTGGAGAGAAAACTGACTCTTTTTTTTCAGAAGAAAAGAAAAATGATTAGATTTTGGATATTCTCCTCCCAAAATCCCCAAATTTTCTCCCTCTAATCCCAAAATTTGCTCTCACACTTCCCCACACCCTTCAAACACTCCAAACCGTCCATACTCACCCCACTCTCTTCAGAATTCTGACTCCACTCAAACACTTCCACTGCATCTAGCAAAAATAAATCGACTGCTAGTGTAGAGACTTGAACTCCTGATCCCCAGCATACGAACACACCACTTAGCCACCAGACCAATAGGCCCATTTTGTCATATTTTATCAACATTTACTTATAAGCCTACTGGTTAGAGATAGAGGTTTATTCATTTAAAAACCAAAAATTTTCCACAGCTAATGCTTGAACTTGGGACCTCCCAAACACTCCCAGAACACATAACCATTAAAGCTAACAGATATTTATGTCATAAACATACAAAAATAACTATATAGGGGATTTTTTTGGGGCGTTACATTGTTCACATCCAACAAATTTGCAAGTTCTAATGCATGACAATAGAATTTCATAAGGCATTTGATAAATCAATTCATATAATGGCATAACTCATCTCCATTTCCAATTCAGGAATTTATTGCTCATAATTCATTAATAATCATAACAAAATCTACCATTTCATATTTCATTTCACATCTCATTTACATTTCTTATCTTTTTCCATTTCAATATCAAACACATCGATTTTTGTCATTTACTTCCCCTATTAACACAACTCAGACTCGGACAGATACATGGATCCAACCAACACACCAATTTGGCACCTAGTGCCTCATCGAATAAATCTGCAGTAAATAATTGTGCTCAGCACTATGATAAGTTGACACCTAGTGTCTCATCAGTTAAACCGAAGCAAATTGACACCCAGTGCCTCATCGACTCGAAGTCGAAGTAATCCATGTACTCACCATCCTATGGAATGCCATCTATATTTGACTTAGCCCGAAACAGTTAATAGGGTTTCATTTTACTTTTTAGTACAACCAATGTCTCAATTTCATATATGTACATTATCACATAGAAGCATATATTCAATTTGATAGCAACCACATTCTCTCAATGCATATATTCAATTCAACCGTCATAAAAATACCACATTTCTCGATATTCATAAGTGGGTCATTTTAATCATCATTTTATCCAATTCAGCCCAAAAGTACAAGAGTTCTCACCTCAAATACTTATCATACACAAGCAATTCAATATGCAATAATTCAAAATTTAGTTTGGATT
Organism: Gossypium schwendimanii; assembly: GCA_013677275.1. Lineage (NCBI taxonomy): Eukaryota > Viridiplantae > Streptophyta > Magnoliopsida > Malvales > Malvaceae > Gossypium > Gossypium schwendimanii. The sequence goes on from CM025248.1 coordinate 9,932,996, forward strand.
CTGGAACGCTGTTCACTACGGAATAAAATAATTAAAAAAGACTAATAATACACAACTCAATTCTGATTAAATTTCAAATTTTATGTCATATTTACTTAAACTTCAAATTAGTCCCTAAACCAAGACTAATTTAATGTCCACATTTAACCTCAAATTTTTATACTAATTTCATTATAAGCTAAAGTTAGCTCTAGATTTTCAATTCTACCGCTTAATTTTAAATTTTTCACAATTTGGTCTCTATTTCTCAACATCAACAATTAACTCCATAATTTAGTTCTTTTCCACTTCTAACTTAAAAATATATCTATTTAATCCCTAAAACTCTAATTAATCAACAGTGGTAACATCTTCAATCTTAAACAATACTAAAAATTATAACATGGGTCGACTAATCCATAGTACCAGGATTCCAAAAATGTAAAAATTATAAGAAAAGGACTAAATTTTGAGCTTGAACTTAAAGCCCCCCAAACCGTACGTTCTTCCTTTGCTATTTATTTTCTTGTTTTGACAGTTACATGTAAAGGTGACTGAGAATTCTCTTTCATTCCACTATCATTCACATTTCTTTCATTTTGTTTTTATTTTATTTATTTATTATTATTACATAAGTTTAATAGTTTAATTAATTAATTTTTATGACAACTATCATCATCGGCTACCCCACCACCATCCAACATCATTTAATCAATGGTATAATTACGACTTTAGTCCCTTAGATTAACTTCAATTTGTAATTCAACTTTTAGCACTTACACGATTTAGTCATTATACCTTAATAACTCATAATTCATGAAAATTACTTATTCAAAATTTAATTCTCCTCTAATATGGCTCATAAATATTTTATGATATTTACAGGCTTGATTTACAAAAACGGAGTCCCAGAAATACACTTTTCGTCACCCCTAACTATCAGATCGTTACAATTCCCCCTAAATAAAGGGATATTGGGATCTCATCGTCTTTTTTGGATCCCAAGTCACTTTCTCGACACTATGACTACGTCACAAAACTTTCACTAACAGAACACGCTTATTACGTAATTCTTTCACCTCGCTAGCTAAAATTTCAACTGGTTTCTCATCATAGGATAAATCTGGTTGAATTTCTATATCTTTCACCGAAATAATCTGAGATGGATCCAACCAATACCCACTAGGCATTGAAACATAAAAGACATCGTGCATTTCCTGTTATTCTGCAGGTAATGCCAGCCGATACGCCAATTGACCAATTCTTTCTGTGATTTTATATGACCCAATAAAATGAGGACTTAGTTTCTCTTTTCGACCGAACTTTAGGACTTTTTTCCATGGTCAAACCTTTAGAAATACCTTATCTCCAACAAAAACCTTAATATCTCAACGTTTCATGTAACATTCTATTTTTAATTAAATCAAAACAATGGTTTTGGGACAAAAAATTTGATGAATAAATTATTATTTTATTATTATTTTAATGTCTATAGGATATTATTAAGGTCGTAGTAAAATTTCATTAAGAAATTTTGATATTTGCATGAGTAATTAAGTAAAAAGGACTAAATTGTAAAAAGAGTAAAAGTAGAGTTCTATTAGTTAAAAGGGTCAAATGGCTATAGAATTTAAAGTGAAAAGACTTAGGTGGTAATTAGACCATTTTTGTAGTTAGTGGAAATTTATGGCAAGGTTTATTTGAAATTTTGATAGTTTGTTAAGGGTAAAATGGTAATTTGGTAATTAAAGTTAAAATTAAACTAAGAAAAGATGTCATCTTCTTTATTTTTTTTCTTTTTTCAACTGAATTTTCCAAGGGAGAGGAAGCTTTGAATTTGGCTAAGGTTAATCCACTTGCATGGTATGATTATGAGTTCTGTTTTTAATGATTTTTCTATTTTCGGGATCATTGTAGCTTAATCTAACTAGACCGGGGATCAATTTGTAAAATTGTTAAAGATTGAGGGTTATGCCATGATTTTTCTTGAATGATTTTTTTATGTTTAATGCTGGGTTATGAGTCTTTGTTGAGGAATGAACAAGTTTTGTAAAGTGAACTTTGATGAAATTTGTATTTAGGGATTTATTTGTAAAAATGGTAAAATATATGTTAAATTTATGAAATAAGGGTTTAGTTGGGTTGATATAAGTCCTTAATAAACTTGGTTAGTTTGAATGGGGGATTAGAATGTTTAGATTTTAATTTATGAGCTTAAGAACTAAATTGTGAAAAGCTAAAATACTAGGGGCAAAATAGTAATATTGCATAAAAATGAATTATAGATTAAATTGATATTTAAAAACCTTCAATTGAATGAAACTATTGTTTTAGATCACGAACGGGTTGACGATCGCAGAAAAGGAAGATTTCGGAGTAATTCTTCTGTTTTGCAATTACTATAACCTAGTTCTATAAGTATGTTATATGCTTATTTTGAATTGAATTGAATACCTTAATTGTGATTAATCTTTGAATTTTATTAAGAACTATGTTTAACTATAGAACTATGTTGTTATTTAGGCATTGTGCCTAGCAGACTTTATGCCGGTGTTATTCATGCTTTGTGCCTAGCAGGCTTTATACCGGTGTTATTTAGGCTTTGTGCCTAGCAGCCTTTGTGCCATGTTATTCAGGCTTTGTGCATATCCATTTGGAAAATAGTTGTTGATAGTAAATGAGTTTATTATCCAACTTACTAAGCTCTCTTGCGCTTATTAGTTTGATTTGATTTTGTAGGACTCTTGGAATCGTTGCTTTGATTGGATTGACTCGGAAGCTCACAAACTATCACCATCATTCGGTGGTCATTTTGGTTCTTACTGTAGTTGGTTAAAGTGGCATGTATTAGGAACAATCCTTAGTAATACGATATTTTGGTGAATATTTAAATATTAAAAGTTGATATGTTTATGCTTGTTGGTATTTGATGGTATTTGAACTTGTGTTGCATAACTAGGTAAGCCTTTTTGATCACTTATATGTAGTAGATGTATAAAGCTTTATGGTGCAAAGTGTAGGAGTATGAATGCTTCAATTGTATTGTGTGTAGTAGCTTAGTAAGTAATGAGATATAGTACTTGATTTGTGATAGGTTTTTGACTTGTTTAGATAAGATATGCTTGAATGCATTTGAGGTGCCTTGTTGGGATATTGGTTGGATGGATTTATGGTCTATTGAATTGGTCGTTTCATACATGAATTGGTATGTTTTTGATGCCTTGAATTTGGGTACAAAATCCTTGTAGGTGCATGTTTGGTTTGGTGATGAAAATGGCTTGAATTTGGCCAATTTCATGTCCACACGGCCTAAGACACAGGCATGTGTCTCAGCCATGTGTGACACATAATTATGCGACACGATCATGTGTCCCCTGTAGGTTTTAAAGGCATTCAAGTCAGACAATTACATGACCTAGCACACGGGCGTGTGAGGCCATTTCGAGTGTAACAGGTTTGGAACACAGGCTTGTGACTTGGCCGTGTGACCCCATTTTGAAAGTTACACGAGCACAGACACAGGCTGGAACACGGGCGTGTGTCTCAGCCATGTGAGTCACACGGCCTAGCCATACGGCTCTGTGATCCTTGCAGTTCAATTTTTCCAACTGTTTCTTAAATGTTCCAAATGTTTTTGATTTAGTCTTGAATCATTTCTAAAGTGTTTCTAAGGCCTCGCGGGCTCGATTAAGGGACGTTATGCATGTATATGAATGATGATTGATATGTTTTTGTTGAGGATTGAAGTGTATGTTTTAAAGTTATGTTTTTATGATAATGCTCTTTAACCTTATTTTGGTGACAAATACGGGTTAGAGAACGTTTCAATTAGTGTTATCAGAGCTACAATTTAGTTGGCTCTCAAACCGAACATAGCATGTATAAAGTTTAGAAATACATGCCACTTGACTAACCGATGATAGTGTGATAGCTTTTGAAAATTTTGAAATGTTTGTATATAGATAAAAGATGTGGTCGAGATCTAATCGAGTAGGTTCTGATGAGATAGAAAGTTTTATTCCACCTACTGATGAGGAAAGTAAACGACATGAACCTGGACTGCAAGGATCTAGAGAGGTAGAACCTAATGCATTTCTTCGTATAATGTACAACATGTACAATGCGTACTTAAAGGTCAACTCCACAGTTCCACAATCTCAATCTTCTCACCCTCAAGGTTTTAGTAAGCAACGTGTTCATAGAGTGACTATAGAAAATGTTAGAAAGTGTGGAGCCATTGAATTTTGTGGTAACGTGAGTGACAACCCAACCAAAGCTGAGTATTGGCTAGAACAACTCAAAGAGTGCTTGACGAAATGTTGTGTTCCCCTAAATATTGTCTACAGTGTGCGATATCATTGTTAAAGGAGGCATTTCAATGGTGGTTCACATTAACAACAGCCATACAGAAAGAAAGAATCTAGGACTTATTTAAGTCTGAATTTTGAAAGAAGTATGTTAGCAAGCGCTATCTAGAACAGAAGAAGAAAAAATTTCTTGAGTTGAAGCAAGGAAGTAGAACAATGGAAGAATATGAGAGACAGTTCGTTTAGTTTAGCAAATATGCTCGAGTGATAGTGCCTACCAAGGAAGATATTTTTGTACGTTTTGAGGATGGACTGAAAGGTGAGATTAGAATGTTATTAGGAGTTTTGGAGATCCATGAATTTGTGTTGTCCAATTGAGCCCAAAAAATAGAAGAGATCTATGAAAGTAAAAGACGGAACAAAGAAAAGAGACGAGAATTCGGTAAACACTGTGGGTCTAAAGCTTTCTCAAATTCTCCACAGAAGAAGATGAAGGAACCTAGTAATAAGTTCTTTGCTCCATCAGGGTTTTCTGGAAGGGATCAACTAAAGCTAAGTAACAAGAAAGCTCTGACTCCTTCAGTAGTTAGTGTGGGCAATGTGAAGAATACAAAAAGAGCAGAGTGCAAGCAATGTGGACGGTTTCACCTTCTTGTTTGCAGAGTTAGTGGTGGGACGTGCTTTATATGTGGATCTCCACACCATTTTAAGAAAGAGTATCCAAATTGAAAAAAGCCTATTAAATAGCATAATGAGAAATCGGTGACCACTCCTGCCCAAGGTAGAAACCTGGAAATGGCACTTCGACTGGAGTCAATAGAGGTGGGGTTAAAGAGTCAGTGGTCAAACCCAAAGCTAGGGCACTTGCTAGCATATGTCCTTCGTGCACGAGAGGAAGCCTCGGCTCCTACCGTTATTTTGGGTAATTTTTCTATCTTTAATGTTAGTGTGTATGCATTCTTGACCCGGGGTCGACGCATTCATATATATGCACTACGTTATTGACGGAAATGGATTTACCTATAGAATTAACCGATTGTGTTGTTAAAGTCACAAATCCCTTAGGCCATAGTGTTATTGCTGATTTGGTTTGCAAGTAATGTCCATTGGAAATTCAGGGCTACAACTTTCCTACCGATTTAATTTTGTTACCCTTCAATGAGTTTGATGTTATATTGGGTATAGATTGGTTAAATAAGCATGATGTTGTGGTTAATTATCTGTAAAAAAGAATTGAGTTGAAAACTTCAAATGGTGAAGTAATTTCTATCGAGTCTAGTAGACCAGATGGTGTTTCAAAAATAATCTCGGCAATGAAAGCACATAAGTTAATACGGAAAGGTTGTGAAGTGTTTTTGGATTACATTTTACATATTGGCTTACATAAGTCAATTTTTCCAAATTTTTCTTAAATGTTGTGAATGTTTTCAATTTAGTCCCAAATTGCTTCTAAAGTGTTTCTAAGGTCTTGAGGGCTCGATTAAGGGACGTTATGCATATATATGAATGATGATTTATATGCTTATGTTGAGGATTGAAATGTATGTTTTAAAGTTATGTTTTTACGATAATGCTCCGTAACCCTATTCTGACAACGGATACGGGTTATAGGTGTTTCATTTCGATTTTGCATACAATTTATATCTATCAAAGGATGCTTTCAATCTATCTTAGATTATTTTAATGATATCTTTTGTTTCTTGAATCAATTCTAGCCGAAAAACTTTTCTTTCACACAATTTCAACCAAACAAGTGTTCGACACCTACACCCGTACAAAGCTTTGTAGGAGGCATTTGAATGCTCAATTGGAAACTATTATTGTATACGAATTCAAAAAAAAGGTAAATAACGTTGCCAACCTTATTCAAAATCAATTACACATGCTCGAAGCATATCTTCCTAAATCTAAATAGCACGCTCAAATTGTCCGTCCGTTTCCGAGTGAAAAGTTGTACTGAAATTGAGTCTCGAACCATGAGATTCATGTAACTATTTCCAAAATCTTGACGTAAATTGTGGATCCCGATTAGAGATAATCGATATAAGGATACCGTGCAACCTAACAATTTCTGAATGTACGCTTCAGCTAATTTTTGAAGCCACCAATCAGTTCTAACTGCAATAAAATGGGACGATTTTTTAAACTGGTCAACTATCACCCAAACAACATTTCTCTTTCTTGAGGATAACGGTAACCCCATTACAAAATCCATCATTATGCACTCTCAACTATTTCTCTTTTCATTCTGGGCCACCAATACAATACTCACAGATCGTAATACATTTTCATTTCCCCAGAATGTAAGGCAAAAGGGTTATCGTGAGCTTTGCGAAGTATCAACTCTTTTAATTCTGTAACATCTAGAACACAGATTCGATTATGAAACCTCAAAAAATCACGATCATCAATGTTGAAATTTTCTATTGAGTCCTTTTGAATCATTTCTTTTTTTTTTTTGCTAATTTGGCATCATCTAATTGTGCTACTTTGATCTAATCAAACAACACCAGTTTGATTTTCAACTCAGCCAACAAGCTTGGTTGAGTAAACATCGCTCGCAATTCAACTATTGCCTTCTTTCTCAACACGTCAGCTACTACGTTAGCTTTACCAGGATGGTAATCAACAACACAATTATAATCTTTTAGAAGCTCAACCCAACGACGTTATCTCAAATTCAACTCTTTTTGAGTTAGGAGGTATTTAAGACTCTTGTGATTGGTATAAATGTGACAGTTTTCACCGTACAGATAGTGTCTCCAGATCTTTAGAGCAAAAATCACACCAACTAACTCTAAATCATGTGTCGAAAAACAAAGAACAAATTGTAAATATTTCAAAACTTTGAACTACGTATCGATACCAAAGAAACAAGTACTGATATTTTTGTGATATGTATTGATACCAAAAATCAATATCGATACTATTTTGGCACTCTATAATTTGAAAACACTCTTCATTTGGTCAAGTATTGATACCTTGGTCCCTGGTATCGATACTTTTATTGAGATGGTCAAAAATTACAAATTTGAAAATTCATTTCATGCCTAAGCCTATATATTAATTCACAGATACAAATAGGTACACATATGACTTGCATAAAACTCATTCAATCCATTACAAGCATGTCATGCTTCAACCATGATCTATTAACCATCTTATCTATTATAAATAGTAACTAAGTATGCAATTAGGTACCATTATCCTAATACTAACCAATATGCCATTTGGCACCATCACAAACAAATTCAAACATAAACTCAATTGTACACACAAGCAATTTAACTAAAATGCAATCATCATATGAAACTTATTTCATCATCAATAATGTTTCAAATACCAATTACCAAAATCACTCATTCATGCTACTTAACAAAGAAAAATATACTCTCTTCTAGAACCACTGGTTACCAATACTAAATGACACAAAACATATTCAACCCAAATAAGACCAATGTAACGCTTAGGTTTGTGCAAGTGTGCAAAGTCGTTATCAAGTAATAAGTAAGTATCGAGTTATCGTCTCCACAGGGATTGTATTTGTGCTAAGTCACTTAATTTGTAAAATTATATTAACAATTTGATAAAAAAACACAATATAATTGAGAAGTGGTGATTAAAATATATTAAACTAAATGCAATGATCCCTAATGCAAATTATCCTAAGTATGCAAACTAAATATAATAGATTTTAGTAAAATTAAACACAATTTGCAACAATTATAACATAAACAAACTAGGACAATTACTTTAATTAAACTCAATTTATTATCAACATGCTTAATAACATTCGGAAAAATATTCCATGGCAACTCAATCTTTCATGAGTTTGAAAACCACATTAGGTCCTTTCGGAATCCTTTACTTAGTAAATACACATTTTATTAATCCTTATTTACTAAGGGTTTCTTAGTATTCGTGTGAAGTAACAGGGATGTGTCAGGTTTGAAACAATTTAATCACACAAATCTA
>CM025248.1:9952299-9962698 GCA_013677275.1 Gossypium schwendimanii
GATAATTTTTTTTTTTAAGTTGGAGAGCCAAATAAATTATTATGCCTATAATTTTTTTAATTCATTAGTTAGATTTTGACTGAATTTTTGGAAAATACCCATTTAAAAAAATTTACTGGATTAGGCTGAAATAACGAAAACCTTCCAACTGGAATCATTTTCAACTGATTTGTAGCAAAACACTTCCAAGCGCTTTCTGCCACATCAACTGAACATGCTTCCAGCTGGAAGCATTTTCCTTCCTTTTTTTCTAAAGTAAGGTTAGGGTTTTGTGATTTTTAGGATTTTGAATTTAAGGTTTTGTAGGATTTTGATTTTTGTTATATTTTTAAAGTTTATTATATATTCTTTAGTTTTGTTTTATAATTTTTTTAGATGTAAAGTTAATAATTATTTAATTTGATATTTACAAGCATTGTATTTACACCAATCGTATATTCGAATTATTCAAATTTTAAAATTCAATTCGATTCATAATTGAAACTCAAACTACTTGATTTGATTAAATCTTAGTTTGTAATTTTTTTTCAATTTTTTTGAATGCAACTGAGTTTTGATCAGTTTTTTTATGGGAGGTTAAAGCCGATCAAATTTTTCAATGCATTATTTTTGAACTTTCAGTGCATTTTTCTTCAGAAAATATATTCCAAGAATCCCGGGATATCTGATTGGTGAGTGGGAAAACATGGGGAGTTGAAAGTGCTAGAGGGAAAACACTCCACGTAGGACATGTTTTCAGTGCACTGTTAGAAAGCATTGAAAGCGCGTCCAGTTGGAGGCATTTTCAGCTAGATGCGCCCAGATGAACATATGTGGTCGCCGATATCGAGCACTCCATTCAATTTGTTACCCGATAAATCATTGCGTCACAAACCAAAAGGTCGATCGACATTGGCTCGGATACGCGACAACATGGATATTTGAGAAAAGACAAACCAATCGAGCTTATGCAAGTGGTGTAGGAACCTAGAGCATACAATGTCATCATCTCCACATCGATGGGATGATATAAGGACAACACCTCATTAACAAATTTATTAATTTTTAACTACAATTTATCTGTTGATATTTTTCATTCACACTCAAATTTTGTTGTAATTTGTAGACACACGTTTTTATTATACCATACAAATCAATAAAATATACCAATTTTGATGCTAAAATGATATTTATTTAAAACATAAGGATTTACAACATCCATACAATAAAAACATTTCATATTTACTTAAAAATTTACATAAGAAGCACAAAAAAAATCAATCCAATCCCTGATCAAAATGTATGCCTCATCGGAATGGTCAACGGTTGCGAGCCAGATTCCTTCTTGGTTCAGCCTCTAGTACAGGTTGTGGTCCTGACTCTCATCTTCTTCACCTTCATCCATAATTGATTACCCTCGGTTGCCATCGTGTATCATTCGTTCTAGGAATAGGTGGTTGTGAAGATGGTCCACCTTGGTAGAACAATGAGCCCAGAGGTGTTTGTGACATCATCGACGTAGGGATATAACTATAATATGTCTCATACACCGATGACATAATAATCAAACTTTCGTCCAGTACTCCAAACATAGACGGCCTATACGCCATCGTCAGCATCGTCGTTGTTTGAAAAATTGATGGCATCGACATGTAATATGTCAGGGATGGAGGTCCATAAACAAATCCTGACATCAAAGTAGAAGCAAAAACATGTGGTGCAATATGTGATGCTTGTGTAAAAATGACAGGGTTAGTATAAGAGCAAAATAAGTCGAGTCATATTGATCGGGGGGTCGTGTGGCCATCGAAGCCGATTCTTGCGTAGGTGTAGATGGTGGANCGCCGCTATAGCTTCGTCAGACCTTAGATGCCTAGGCCCTTATCATGGCCTCCTTGTATACGGTTGCCTACCCCTCGCCTCTTCACCTAGCAAATATAACTTTCCTTGGACCTTAAACCATGGCATGTACTCTAGAAAGCAGGCTAACTCCATAGCGATAATGGCCTCGCGAGTAGGTAAAAAATCATATCTATTGTTCCAAATGTTGATATATTGTGCATGGAATGTAGGCCAATGCTCATCCGTTCTCCCCCACAAGTCGATATGATACGAATTTTCGATGTCTTAGGGTGCCAATGAAATCGGTTGCCTATATCTGAATTGTTGCAACACTCTATTCGACTCATGCATCTCCACAGTAATGTAAACTACCAATGACAACTTCACGTGCCAGATGTTGGGATTCACCAAGAATTTGAATGGGATGCATTCTTAAAATTTTAGTTATCTATATACTACTAATGTTTAAATGAACTACGTTAATATTATATAATTCAAATTTAAAAAATACATACCTCCGCTTCCAATTGTTGGTCTAACAGAAGTTGTATATCTTGAAGCTCATCCAGTAGTCCCACGTAACTTAGCCCATGGTTCCACCTATTGAAATAATATGTTAACACAATAATTTAAATTTTAAATATTTTTATTATGGTAAATATATTATCTAATGAATTTTAATTTGTTACGAGTGAAAGTGTATAAGGGTAGTCCGCTCGAGGACATAAAAATGGCAGTCGACACTGTGCCCATGATTGTAGTAGTAGCATGCAACCACCAATTTTGATTTTTTGTGATTCTGTCGCCCAACAATCTCCCGATACAACGTCGTTAACACGACTGACCCCCAACTGAGTTCACCCGCTTCTCTAAAGTCGACGAGTTTTAGATACCACCTTAAATGGATAAGATTTCGTGACTTATCGGACATTAGGAGACCCCCGATAATTATAAGGATGTACACTCGAGCATGTTGTTCTCTTTGGACTTCAGTCGCATCGGGACCACTGAATTTCTTCTTAACCAATTCATATCTATCCGGTCTCCATAAATCGTTTTCAGAATCCTTCCCAAAAGTTGCTCGCATACGTCTCTCTAATCGACTGTGTGAACTAACCCAGTCACTACCTGCCCATCCAACGATAACCTGAGCTGTAATTGTACGTCCTCCAGAGTGATAGTACACTCGCCACATGAAAGATGGAATGTGTGCATCTCGAATCTCCACCTTTTCACCAACGCACTTACAAGTGTGGGGTCCAATTTACACCCCTACCCATAAGGGTCACATGCAAAAATCTGGCATCTCTCAAGTAGGGTTCGATTAAGGGTGATAGAAGAGCGGGTAGGTTATGAATATACGTCTCCAAAATTTCATTTTTCGCCTATATATAAAAAAACATACAAAATATTAAATTCCAATATAACAAGAAAGTATTTAAATTAAATTAAATATAATAAAAAAATTCTTACCATTTGCAATTGATGTACATAAATGTGCTTATCATCCGAACGAATTAGAGATTGTGTCATTGTTAATTTCGAAAAACACGAAATAAATTGTAATAGAGAAAATAATTTACGAAAATCTTAAGACAATTTTAATAAATAAAAAAAGAGAGTTGAGAGAGAAATAAAATTTGATTGAGAAATTAAGAGGGAATTGAGAGAAATTTGAGAATGTGAGAAAGAGTTGAGATTGAATTGAAAAAAATGAAATGGGGGTATATAGAAATTAAAAAAGTGATTGTTAGGAAGGGAGCAGTTGTTCCAACAGTTGGGGGGGAGTCGTTGCTCTTTAACGGCTAATTAAATAGTCATTGGAGAAAATAGCCGTTAGGAGTTACCGTTAAGGGAAAATTAGCTGATGTGGTAGAAAACGCTTCCACACATTGGCATTTTCCTACAAATCAGTTGAAAATGCTTTCAGCTTATTATTTCAACTTAGTCCCATCATTTTTCAAAAATTCGGCCTAATTAGTAAATATTTTAAAAAACCTACAATTTTATGTAATTGGTATTCTTTCCGAAGTTAGAGTGCGAATCACGCATTTGCAAACTTGAACATGAATATGAGAGTGAATCTTAAATTAGTATGTCTTTTGTTATCAATATGAATTCCCTTTTTTCCTCAAAATACGAATACTCAAATCTTAAGCTTTAAGCATTCATAAAAAAACTTTCATACTGAATTTTCAATTCGGATATTTTTGGTCCCACGGGTATATATCCTGTGTATATTTCGATACAAGGTTGCGTCCCGTATTAGGGTTGTTTAATTTACTAAAAATAACTTTCCAAAAATATTTTTTAAAAAGTTGATTGAATTTTTGAAAAATATGATAATTTTTGTGTTAAGATGATTTTCATTAAATATTTTCGTTTGTTTTGAAATTTTTAATAAATCAAACTCAACATAAATATTTTGTAACTGAAATATATTTATTTTTATTACTTAATTAATAAAACAAACTCAACATAAATTTACTAAATTTGAATGTTAGTTATATATTAATAAAAAATATTAATTCGAAATGGTTTTTTTCTCTAATCTAAAACGAAATTTAGCTAATAATTGTTTCATTAATGAATGTGTATAAACACCAATTAATTATTTAATCATTATTTAATTAATTGCTTTATATAAATACTAATTAATTATTAAATTATTATTAGAGACTCAATGCTCCAATATATTAGGGAAATTCTAGAAAAAAACTAGCTTTTAATAAGCTCACTTGTAATAAGCAGATCAAAATTCAATTCACTTATATAACAACTTCGTAAAAACTAATGAAAATATTTGTGAGTTCGATTTACGAAAACGAGATCCCGTTATCTTATTTTTTCAAAATCATTGACTTTAGGGTCAAACCACTTATACTTTAACTATCTATCCAATTAGCAAATTTATTAAATCAAAATCCAATATAACACTATAATAAACTGGTAGATATTATTTAATAATATTTACGAAATCGACCATCAGAGAATGGGGTTCCAAAACCACCGTTTCCGATACCACTAAAAATTGGGTTTTTGCAGCTCTCCTCCCTTAAAAAATTTTGTCCTTGAAATTTTTACCGGCGAAAAGGTTAGGATTCAGTGTTTTCAAAATTTCTTTCCGTCCAGCTTCCCGTAGCCTTTTAAATATATTTTCTTTTCAAATCACCTAAATTTTTTGATGATCTGAAGTAGGTTTCAAGCAATCTCAAATTAATCGAACCTTTCCTTCTGTCTCACATGTCAAATCAGTTCATGTCAACTTTTTATCACTTAACTCTAATTAATACGAAGGAGTTATGTATTTGCATCCGTATAAAGCCTCGTATAGTACCGTTTAATACTCAATCGATAACTATCATCATATACAACACTGCAACTTATCTTCTAGTATTTGAATCAGTCGCTTTGATTTTCTATCAATCTAAAGATGACATGTTGTACTGAAATTTAGTTCTGTGCCTAAAGCTTCATACAATCTATCACAAAATCTGAAGGTAATTCTCAGGTCTTGATTAGAAATGAAAGATAATAGCATATAATGGAATTTGATAACTCAGAGATGTACAGTTCAATTAACTTCTCAAGTAAATAGTCTATTATGATAGGAATAAAGTATATTGGCTTGGTCAACCTGTCAAGTATTACTCAGATCACAACTTCTTTTTTCGATATCAAAGGTAAACTCGATTCAAAATCCATAGCAACTTGTTTTCATTCACATTCTGCAATCATTACAGGTTATAGCAAACCTGACAGAACCTAGCGTTTGACTTTATCTTGCTGGCATATTTGACCTTTAACCGCGTAATCTGATATTTTGTCTTTTCATTCCCAGTCACCAGTGTAAATTTCTCGGTTCACACAAATAGTTTTGAAAGCACAAATTCTCGCTATTATCAATATCGATCTCTAAAGTCTGAACATTTTAACAAGTCTTCATTTATCTAACAATTCCATATCATTTTTCTATTATTCCTAATTTTTTTATAGAAATATCAGTTTAGTTCTCAGCTTGGTTAAAATGGAATCGTCACGTTCCAAAGTCAAATGAGTATTCGTTACTTTCAGAGCAAACAAAGACTTCTGACTCAAAGCATCATCTACTACGTTAGCTTTTACTCAGATGATAATCAATAGTCAAATCATAATATTTCAACAATTTGATCCATCTATGTTGTCTCGGATTTAACTCTTAAGTTTCTATTAACATAACTTTAACAGTTCGGGCATTTATCCAACCAAACAAAGCTAACATTTTTCTGTAACAGTTTTGATAATGCAGAGTTATTATCAAGAAGTCTACAGCAAATCATCTAGAATATCTATTACGTCCCAGAAAATTATCCCTCTGTCATAACTTTCGAAGATTTTCAGTTCACAATGCTAAAATTTTGTTTCAGATAAATACATATACTTCTACCAAGTCTCAAAAATTTTACTTCTCAAATTCTGATGGGCGTCGAAACCACCAAATATAAATTTCTACGACAAAAATAACAGTACATTGAAATATAGAGCAATAAGGTCGAATCCACAAGGACTGGTTATCTAATTTCGCCTTTTTTCATGACCAGAATTGTTGTCATGGTCATAGTCGTGCCCACGACTTGTGCGTAGCAATGCTGAAAAATAAAAAAGGGGGGGTTTAAATTGATCAAGATAATAAAATAAGGAAATAAGTAGTGTAATAAAATAAAAATAAAAACAAATTCGAAATTGCAAAAATAAATTTAAGCAAATAAAGTAAATTGGTAAATAAAATATTTTTAAGCTTAGCCTTAGCCTCGGTGTACTCCAATCTTAAATCGATCCTTGAAATAGATTTTTCATTCCAAGCGATAAGCTAGTTATAGCGACCAAGAACATCCCGACCACCAACTTTTCCTTATGTAGTCGATCCCGATAATACTTGCAAACCGAATCTTGTCAAATTTCTAACTATGATACACGTGTTCGCAATTGAATATTTTGACAGCCTTACGATCTGAAAAGCCCAACTCAAGTCAATGGCCTCAACAGCATGGGTTTTTTAAATCCGATATCTATCTCCCTTGACGGAATCCAACTGGCCTTTTCCACCTAGACATGTCAATTTGTTCGTGGGAATTCAATCACAATACAATCGATTCGACTTCCCAACTATATGCCGAACAACTCCAACCCAACGTGCACTTTGAATCGAAGTTGAATCAACTTTAAGGGACGAATTTGTACTATCCCATATACCGAGAGATAGAAAATGTTACGTTAAGAGGTTTTTTTTGAACGGGTTCGTATCTCACGATTGTTTTGTTGGAGCAATTTCTGCGCTACAATAGGGGTTTAGTTAATATTGAAAGAATCATGCTTGAAAATAAATGATTTAAATGGAATTGTGGAAGGTGGAAAGGGAAAGGGGCTTAGAAGGTAATTAAACTAATAAAGGTTGAAGTAAAAGAAAAAAAAAATGAAACAGCAGAATGGAGAACGTAGAGATGCAGAAAGGAAAAAAATAAAGAATTTATTAAATGCCAAGGCCAAAGTGTGTCTCATTGGTTGTAGCCACTAGGTATTTATACACACTTTTAGTGCTAAAATTTAGCTAGATTTTTTAATAAATATTATCACTAAATAAATCAAAATTTTAAAAATCAAATTTAAATTAAAGATTAAATTCAAACTAATTACAAAATTTTAACAATATCAAAAATCTTTCAATCTTTATCTAGCCATTTTTTTAAAATCTTCAACCCTTCAATCTTTATCTAGCCATCTTTAAATCTTCAATCTTTCAATCAAGCCCTCCTCTTTTCTTTTTGTTTCAATTTCGCCTCTTTTTGTAAGAGTTTAAATTGGGCACACCAACTTCATTCCTGATAAGAAAATCCTAAATTTAATAGCATTTTATCATATAATTAGCCAAAAATAAATATATTAAAAATACGAATTTATCTTGCTATCAAATTCCCCCTACTTAGTCGATGATTGTCTTTAAGCATGATATCTACTAAAAATAACTCGTTAATCCTTTTCAAAATCAAAACCCCCTTTCCTAGTCAAGCATATTGCAAACAACTAGATGAATAAAAAAATAAACAATTGCAAAACTCAATCAATAAGCATTTTATAAAATCTCGAATAGTATGTCAAATTCAACTATTTCACTAAATTTAGACTTAGTTAAACATACGAAATGATCATACCTAATATATACTTTTATTTTTATTTTTTTTATTTTTTTTTCAAACGTAGTCAAGTCTTATGACACGATGTGAGACGACAACCCAAGCACCTCACCCCGGTTACTCAACCTGACATGTTCTCCTTATTTAATTGTTTATTTTTAACGAATTCGAGACATAATCAAACCTTTTGACGTGAAACGAAATGACAACCCAAGCACCTCATCCCAGTTACTCAATTTTATATGTCCCTAATCGATTTATTTCTCATTTCTCAAGGCACCTCGGTTAGCGGAGTGTTATAAGTTTTGGCTCGTCACCAAACCTTTTGACGCGAAATGAGATGACAACCCAAGTAGCTGATCCCAATCACTCAACTTGGTCACATTTCTAAATCTTCACTCTTAACCAAGTTATTAGCAAATTTATTTAAAACAAGCACTTTCATTAGGCAAGTTAAAAAAAAAACAATTTTCATGAAATATTGACTAAGGCATAACATTTTCAATTCTAAGTTATTCATGATTCACCCACTTATTTAAATAAACTAAACATAAGAAGTAGAGGTTTATTTCCGAAACAAATTAAGAAATTATTCTTAGCAAAACACATGCAAAGAAGAAAGTATGGCATGATCCCCCCTACTTAGCCCACATTGCCCTCAATATGGAAAAAAAGTAACAAGAGTGGAGAAAAGTGTACTCTCGTGCATATTTAATAGGCCGGAGGGCAATGGAAGTGATCGCTTTGCAAGATGGTGAGGATGCTTGAGATGTTAGCTCTCATTGTTTCTAGGCGAGCCTCAATGTAATGAAGTTGTTCATCCACATGGGAAGATGGTTGCTCCTCTTGTTTGCTAGTAGCCGAATTGCGTCTTCGTCAAAAGACTTTATTGCTTCGAGCGATTCATGTACCTGGGGGAACAAAATAAAATGAAGTAGAGGTGCTGGCAAGTAAACCCATAGAATCCAAACAATATTCATCCAAAGGATCCATATTATAAACATACGTTAATGATGAAAAATTAGTTCTGGATGGGAGTATACTTTTACTTAGATGTATGATGTAAGGGCCGAGTATGAGAGGTGAGGCCGAATTACAGTATGAAAATTACATTCAAACTAATATCCCAAATTGACCCTAAAACCAGAATGCATGCACTATAAGAAAAATAGTTGTCTTAGTTAAGACAAATGTAGAATCATTGTAGCCCAAATAATTAAAAGCAAGAAACCTATGAATGTACCTTAGGGCCGGTTCATGCACTAACAAAGCTTTAGAGGTCTTAGAATTGTAAGACTGGGATATTGAGTTAGTCAAAACTGAGTAAGTGGAACCGACATCAAAATCACTAGGTATCTCAAGAACACTATGATACGAGTCAAATTGGACATCGCTAGGATCAACAAAACCCATGGCTATGTTCAAATCAGAAATAGACATAGAAAATGAATTACCAAGCAATTTGAATTTAATTACATCCAGGGTTTTAACTGTCCTAACTACAAACATATTAAAATTAAATGTCGCATAAAATTTGAACACAAGTTCATAGTATGCAGCACAGTAAATATTCATATATGATGTCTAACCAATCGCAACAAAATAATTAAATACTGACTCACGCATGTTAAAAGCATCAATAGTAAAGAGAAAGATATATTTACAGACTGGAATTGACCGATGTTGAATTTCCTCATATCTTGTTCGGTGTTTCGATGTTATAAAATTTAGAAATCCTCGAAGCCTCTGTTCTGGCGGCATTGTATAGGTTTGGCCCCGTTGACTGCGCCTATTAGTACTCATTTTTTACTAGGCTTTGCGGTGGACTTGGTATATTAGCAGCTTCAGTACTGCTGCTCAGGGTTGACTTTAACCTTCATTGGGCTGGTGTGATAGTGTATGTCGAGCACGAGCAGTGGTCGACCTTGTTCGCCATGGAGTTAGTTGTTCACTTTGGTTTGTCATGCTAGCTTCATCTAAACGACCTATAGGAAACATTAATAACAGTAAATCAGTTTGTGGGTTCAAAATGTTATACCTTGTGTCGCTAGACTCATCGAGACTAATGTGTGAACTTTTCATCTTGACCGGTGTCGGGCTTCTTTGTCAATCTTGACTCGTTCCAGCAACATGTATCAATGGTGGTTCTGGAACTTGATCGTCAAGATCAACGACCGATGGCGCTGAAAATCAGTTTCGGCCTTGGTTTAACAAAATTGAAAAAATGTCGACTGATTAGCGTCTAGTACTAACAATGGGATTTTTCGGGCTCAAAAATCTATCTATGATGATTTACAGCAACGACGGGTTGTGGTAGACGACGGTGGATAGTGACATACTGTGGTGAATGCTTGAAATGTTGTTGAAAGTTTGGGTGCTTCTAAAGGCGGCGGTTATAGAGTGAAAGG
>CM025248.1:9973070-9988314 GCA_013677275.1 Gossypium schwendimanii
AAAAACTAATGAAACCGGTTAAACCAATTTAATTAGATCATATTACTTGACCACTTATTGATTCAACCGGTCTGATCAGCCGGTCTAATTTGGTTCAACCAACTATTTGGAGAGTGTTAGTTGAAGAGCAACAAAGCTAAAATGATAGACGGCACCGTTTTAACGGGTGATGCATCTTTCTTCTGCTTTCTTCTCAATATACGACTCCGTGGAAAGCAAATTACTGGAATCTATCATTCTCGGAACGAGTAGAGTTTGTGAGTTAGGGTTTCCAGTTAGGGTTTTGGGAACGCATGATGATTGGGATTTGATGGTGTGGCGAAAGAGTAATCAAGGGTAAAAGAGAGGGGAGGGGGTGTAAATCGCAATCCCAACTGCAGTAAATGGAAAGCTTTGAATCTGAAGAACCAGAGAAGAAGAGGCCTCACTTGGATTCTCCCGCCATGGCCCGTAATTCCTCCACTTCTCCCAACCACACCAAATCTGTAATCTCTCTCTCAAACTCTTTTTATTTTTTTAATATTTTGTATTCTTCTTTAATTTCTTGATCAAATTAATGGCTTTGCATGATTTTATTCGCTTTCTTTTTGAGCTATAATTTCTTCTCAAATCAAAATTGCTCTGGAATACATTTTGTTTTGTCCTGTCGCCAGGAAGAATAAAATGATAAAACTGAAATATTGAATCTTGGGACATTACTTTCGACCGTTCACAAAATGGAAAGTTGATCTAAATTTTTGCCTGCTATTAGTTTTCTTCTTGGATGCTCAGTTGTATTCAATTTCTTCATGGTCTCTGGGTTATTCATGGAAAGTTTTAATTTCAAATGCTTTCTCTCTGCCGTCGAGACAGTATAGGAAGAGAAGGGGAATTTATTTATTACTTGTTGTGGATCAATTTTGATTTAATTTATTGTTAATGGTGGATAAGTAGTTTGCTGTGAAACTCGATTGGGTCTATACGGGGAAAAAGGAAAACAAGCTCCTTCTCTTAGCGATTTACCCATAATCAGTATATCTCTGATATGCTATTGTTTGTTTAGATTTGCGGATTTAGGGTGACACACCAAAATTAAGGGTTTTTTAAAAAAAAAAAAAAATCTTTTTTCACTTAATTTATCTGCTAGGGTTATGTAACTCCAATTATTATTAAATTGAGCTGATAATGTGAATAGTTGAAGTACTTTGCACTAACCGAGTAGGTTTGCTGCATCAATGCTGTATATGTCAAATGGAAATATTGTAAATTAATGAAATGTGATGTCTTTTTCATCGTCTCAAATTATTTGAGTTGCCTATTTGCATCTATCTTAGAAATTGAAATTTTCCCTTAACTTCTAGTTATATTCTGGTCTCTTATCTGATTCAAACCATTCCTATACTTGTCATGAATCAGTTTAGGCATCTGATTATATGCATGGGCACCATAAATCCTCCAGTTTGCACATTTTGTTGAGTTGATAAGCTAAGCCCTGAGCATAACCTAATTCAATATCAGGCATACCTAAAAGTGAGTGGAGATATACTGTTCCCTGCCACCTGATTGAATTTGCCTTTCACTTTTTATCCATGATTTGATTTTTCAGAGTGCCATCTTATTATCACTATGATATTTCTGCATACACCCCAACGTGTAAGGTTGGTGCACATGTCAAGTAAATTTAAAATTGATAAAATACGTTTTTCATTTTTTTCCCTGCATGTTTACAAATTTGTGTTTTTAATTCTCTCATGCATTTGGTTTCATATAGAGGGAATTTTTTTTTTTATCCAGGTTGACGCGGCAGTTCTCCAGTACCAGAATCAAAAACTTGTCCAGCAGTTAGATTTTCAGAAACATGAGTTGCATGATCTTGAAACCAAAATTAAAGAATTAAAAGACAAGCAAGCCTCTTATGATGATATGTTGATAACTGTGAACCAACTCTGGAATCAGGTATTTTTTTTATGGCACTCTTTTACTTCCATCTGTTTTGATCATTATGATTTTTTTATAATTCTTTTTTGTTACTCTACTCTATAGTTGGTTGATGATTTGGTCCTGCTTGGAATACGAGCTGGAGGAGGCCATAATGCTTTACGAATCTTGGACGAAGCTGACAATTCTCGAGGTTCAGATCAGACTAATTTTTTGTTGAACAAATTTACTTTTGTGTGTTTTTGGAGTTGGGAGAGGTAGTGCTGTGTCTTTTAATAGTAAAAAGTCAAAGTGTAAGTTCTCTCAAATTTACAATACTTTAACTTGCCCTCTTTAGGTTCTATTCCATCGTGCCCTGTGGAGGAGATGTTTCTTTGTAGGCTTCTAGAAACAGATTTTATTGATAGCAATGACAAAGATGGCATTGCAAATTATGTTGAACAAGTCTTAGTTTCACGCCATTCATCCACTAGCGAGTTGATAAAATCTCTGGAGGATACCATCACTGCTGAGAGGATGAAAACTGAGAGCATGGCTCTTTCTTTGCATGGGAAATTATCTGTTGAAGGTTAGATGATTTCTTCTTTTCAGTTGCTTAGTAATTTGTCATTTCTTGTGTTTTTCATGAAATTTTCAGCAATTTCTTCATTAGCTAGTACTTCTATCTGCAGTTTTACGTTGATTATTATATATCACTTGCAGACACTATAATACAGCTTTCTAAGATTGATGACATGATGAAAGAAGAGGCCAAAAATTTGCGTGAGGTGATTGACACTCTACATTTGAAGCATAAAGAGTATGCTGATGGGATTCAAACATATATAAGCAGCCATGCAACTGATCAATCTGATGTTAAACGTCTTCAAGGTCTCTGCTAGTTCTTTTATGCTTGCAATAACTTCCTAACATTTATAAATGCAATTCTCAGTAGCATGTTTAGTACCGACTGATTAGCAATCTGGTTGTTTGTTAGCCATTGCCTAGATTTTCTCTTTTTTGTCTTATCATGATTGTACGTTAAAGCTGTAGTTTATTTATTCTGGAAGGTGAGCTGGAGGAAATCATGGCTGAACTTGAAGAAAGCAGAAGAAAACTAGTTGATCTGAAAATGCAGAAGAATATAGCATCTGGGATGCATGCATCAACTCCAGTTCTAGCAAATGGAAGCTTGTCACCAGAAAAGCCTGGAGATAAGACAATGGGCTTGCGGGAGATAAAGGATTTGATTGAGGAGACAAAGGTATTGATTTACGTAACTGCGTTTTTCTCAACCTCTCTCCCTCTTTTGGTGACTAATCTTATATGATATGTTACTAAACAAGTGTTGCAGATAGTGGCAGGAGATCGACTTTGTGAACTTCAAGATGCACAGGAAGAGAACCTAATCTATTCAAAACAACTGAAGGATCTTCAGGTTTGCTTGGATTATTGATCTTCGAAAGTTGATTTTTCTTTAAGTTGAAGTACCCTTTTCAATAAAGCTACATATTCTAGTAATTTAATTTGCAAAATTTTACTCTCATAGAATGAACTGAAGGATGACAAATTCATACAATCCTCTCGGCTGTACACTTTGTTAAATGATCAGCTCCAGCATTGGAATGCTGAAATGGAACAATACAAAGCGCTTACAGATTCCTTGCAGGTTAAGTTGCTTGATATACTTTTTCACATGCTTTGGTTGCTTGAGTACTTTTTGGTCTGTTTTGAAAGTATAATTTCAGACGGATAGGTTTCTTGTCATGAGGAGGGAGAAGGAACTAAATATGAAAGCTGAGACAGCAGATGCTGTTAGGAATACAATTAATAATGCTGATTCTAGAATTGAAGAGCTGGAGCTGCAGCTCCAGAAGTGTATCATAGAAAGAAATGACCTTGAGATTAAAATGGAAGAAGCTATTCAAGATGCAGGTAAAATAGTAAATTATAAGTTTAAGGTGGAAAATCCTGGATCTTTTGTCTTACACAAATGCTGTTTTTCTCCCCAGGAAGAAATGATATTAAAGCAGAAATTCGTGTTATGGCATCAGCTCTGTCCAAGGAAATGGGAATGATGGAAGCTCAGTTGAATCGCTGGAAGGAGACTGCTCACGAAGCCATTTCCTTGCATGAAGAAGCCCAAGCACTAAAAGCTTTGTTAAGCGATAAGGTATTTATCCTGTCTGTAGTTCCCTTTGGGGAATAAAATTTGAAAGTAGCTGATATGGATGAAAAGTCCTTAAATAGTTGTTTTTATATTATTTCAACTATATTTACCTGCGAAAGCTTTGAGAGTAGTGTGATGGGTTACTTTTGTACCAAGCGGTGGAACTTGATTGTCTAATAGAATATCATTTTGGAACTTCAGAATTTTGTTTGTGGACAGCCATGTTGATTTTTGTTCTTTCAATGACTTGTACTGAGTCATGTACCTGTTTTATTAGTGTTTCATTTGATTATTTAGCATGTGACTTGTAGAAAATTGTGGTTTTGGATAACATGGATTTATATTTCTTAAATTTAATCTATAAAATAAAGAAAAATTGTAGTAAGAATGTTGAATGTTTTGACACTTTTTGTGTTCTAATTGTCAAATTTGAGTTTGCTGGTAACTCGATCTGTTCAATCTCTAACCAGTGTGCTTTTGTCTAAAATTTTCTGATAGACGAATCTACAAAAGCGCTTGGCAGAAGAGTGTGCTGAGCAGATTGCAGAAATCAAATCTCTCAATGATATGGTATGTCTTGTCTTTTTGGTTAATTCAGGTTACTTTTCTCTTCTTTTTGTCCATTACAATATTGGGGGAAGGTGAAATGCAGGCGTTGGGGCTGCAATCCCTGCTTTAATGGAAATTCCAGCGACCTTTCCTTGTTATCCTCAAGTGTTCCTTTGTTTTCGATGACTACTGAAATAATACTTTTTCTTTTTTTCAAAGTTTTCTGCTCTTGCTCCATATTGTGTGCACTTATAGTCAAAACTATTCATATTGCCATCTTCAGAAATCTGATGCATATGACTTGAATTGACGTTCATTACTGAATAACTTTCGATTAATGCAGATTGAGAAATTGCAGAAGGAAAAGTTGGAATTGCAGATCTTCTTGGACATGTATGGCCAAGAAGGCTATGATAATAGGTATGCTAATTTGAGACTTTATTGACACACACACACAAAAAGAAAGTGTAAATGCAATAAAGGAGAGTAATCCTTTTTAGTTCTATGCCATGCAAGCAGTGGATATTTGGTTAAATCTTCATCTGGATTTATGTAAATCGTCTTAAATTGTGCATTTTTCTGTTATGTCTGCTTGAAGTGAAATAAACCTATAATTAATTCTCTTGAAATTTAGAAGCAAATAAGTGCTAAATTGCTATTAAAGGAACAGGTCTGTGTGTGACTTCTAGTGGTGTCTCGAGTTATATGGTTACCTCTTGCTAAGCTGAACTTCAGAATTTTAAGTTAATTCAGAAATTGATCCGGAAATGGTAAAATATTTTACATTACCTGTTTACGTATTTGTTTAGCTTGTCAGTGCATTAAAATTTGCAGTACCTTGATTCTTGTATATGAAAGTAAGAAGCTGAAGTGATTCTGAATTTGAAGTTCTGTGGTCTAGTTGTGTTCTCTTAGATTGCAAGCTGGGAAGTTCAATATAGTTTTAGGTACTCAATTTTGTGTATTAACAATTAATCATACTTTCTTCTCCACCATATTATTCCAAATCTATTATCTAACTTGGGAATGTTTCCCTCTCTCTTGCTCCAACCTTTTGGTTGCATATGACATTCCTTTTTCTATTAATTAATTTGGGTTCTTAACTTAAATTTCAGAGATGTGATGGAAATAAGAGAATCTAAAAATAGAGCTCATTCGCAAGCTGAAATCTTGAAAAATGCTTTGGATGAACACAGTCTAGAATTGAGAGTGAAAGCTGCTAATGAGGCTGAGGCTGCCTGCCAAGAAAGGCTTTCTGTTGCCGAAGTTGAAATAGCTGACTTAAGAGCTAAACTGGATGCTTCTGAGAGGTTTGTTCTTTTGTAGTTTTTGGTTTCTTTTTATATGTTATATGGTTTGCCATGGCTATGATTTGACTGAAAGGACACTGATGGTGAATGCAGATATGCTAGTTGAGGAATTAAATATCTAGGCTTTTTCATTTTACATTTTAGGGGTTTAGTTTTAAATTATATACTCCAAGAAAAAAAACTTATACGCTCTAGGATATTTTCGATTGTTAGGTTTTATATTTTAGACTGTTAGGTTATTTTATATAAATTAACTTCTTTTCCAAGTATTAGGCTCGGCATTATATTTGGTATTTTGTGTTTTATTAGGATTTTGGGATTATTTACAATATCTATGTTATTTAGTTCAAAGGAGGTTTTAGATGATGAATATTCAAGCTATTGTGATATTAAGTATTGAAATCAAGTCAAAATTCATAAAGTTAAATCAGTTTCATTCTTTAAAGGTCAGATTTTCATGGTTAGTTATAAATATTTATTTTAAGTTGAACTAAATTAATTGCTTTGAGAATGCGAGCAAATATGTGTCTAAAATATTCATCTGTTTGATGAGTAGCATGTTCTCAAAAATGAGCAAAGAGAAGTTCAAAAATGGGAAAAATGAACTTATTTGTTATGAATTAATGGGAATAAAAGATGCAGTATATAAGGCACATTATGAACCGATCAAAACAAAAGCTGCATTACATTAGGCTTCTGATGAAGTGGGGCAGTTTTGAAAATATTTGATCCTAGTCAAAGTTCGTTTCTCAGGAGTGTTCTTCCCTGAGAAGGAAAATCCTATTATTTAAAAGCATGTTGATGTTGTATTGTGAGCATTTGAGGCCCTAAAGAACAATCTTCTTGAAGAGGGTTTGAGAGATGAGATATGTGAGAATCTGTTGAGTTATTGCAACACAATTTACTTGATGAGGATGCTAAATCTACTGCTTGTAAAACTCATTTTGTGGCT
Organism: Gossypium schwendimanii; assembly: GCA_013677275.1. Taxonomy (NCBI): domain Eukaryota; kingdom Viridiplantae; phylum Streptophyta; class Magnoliopsida; order Malvales; family Malvaceae; genus Gossypium; species Gossypium schwendimanii. Next base: position 9,979,948 of record CM025248.1, read on the forward strand.
ATCCTAAAACTTGAAGAGTTTTGTTCAAGTTGTGCCTAATGAAGGTCTTTCATTTAAGGTATTTGTCTAAATAATGAGATTAAGCTCATTGTTATTGATGATAGTTCTTCCATTGACTTTGTCATTCGAAGTGTATTAAAAGATGAGATGCAAGTTGCTTTATTGAAGATGTGAATGTCACAAATGAAGTAGATTTTAACATTGTTATTTATGGGTCTTGCTAGAAATTTCTCTTTCGAGTTAGTGGAATTAAAGGTTGAGCTCTCTCCAACTATAGGGCAGAGTGATGGAGGATCAAATATGCTAGTTGAGAGCTTAAATTAGCTAGGGTTGTAATTTGTATTTTATGGGTTTGAATTTAACTATGTATATAATGCATACAGTTTATTTTAATTTGTATTTTTATTTTGTGCCAATTAGTGGCATTTTCGGTTTGTATTTGGTATTTTGCATTTTTTAGGGGTTTGGGGTAAGTCATAAGGACTTATGTCTTTTGGTTCTAAGGAGTTTGAAATTGAATGATGAACATTTGAGTTATTATGATATCAAGTGATGTGACTTCCTTTTTGAGTTTTTTTTTTTTTGCCTTAAAGGCTTAAGTAGAAAATCAGCCCTTGTGTAATTTTCAAATTTCTAAAGTATGCCTTCATCCTTCCATTGTATCCAGTCAAGCTTTTACACCTTGTTTGGTAGGAGTATTTCATTTTAACTTGCCTTTTAGTGCGCTAAGTTAACCCTAGTCACTTATTTTGTTGTGAAAATTTGCCAGTACCTATTAAACCACTTAAAAATTATGTATTAAAAATTATGTAGCCTTCTTTCCCAAACTTGGTGAAAACCTTTTACACTTGTTGGGATGGTATACTTTTATACAAGGGATATCCCTTCTAATTTTTATATTTCCAGAGTTTACGTGCTCAAAATATAGAATTACAACTATGATTTTAGTTCATTTATTGCTACAGAGCATCTTATGCCATACAAACGTCTCTTTAGGACTGCTAAAACAGTTTAATTAACTTATCCTCCTAACCTTAGTAGTTGCATCTAATAAATTTGACATTAGAACCATTTGATGCTTGCTATAGAGGTAAAACACCTATTACAAGTTACAGAACTCCGTAGGTAGTACGATCCAAATTGTTACTTCATCCTTAATGTCAAACATTTGTGACTTGCACAAGCAACTGGTGTTGGAGTTCTCTAATATAAGTTTCTGGTTTTTATTTTCATGATTTGTTTCTTTTTGCTTCCTGAAATTTCCATTTAGTAGGTGTTATCTAACTATTTAATCTTACAATAAATCACAGGGATGTTTTGGAACTCACGGAGGCTATTAAAAGTAAAGATCGAGAGTCAGAGACATATATTTCTGAAATTGAGGTTTGTCTGAAATTCCTTCTTAGGGAGGAAGAAGTATATATTCAGTTTTGGTTCCTGCCACCTTTCTCTTGTATTCACTGAATTGCTAGAGCTGCCTTTCCTTGGGTACTACTCTCTCCATTTATGCCTCTTTGTTGTCTGCATGATGAGAGATTTCTTTTATTTTTTCCAGACCATTGGCCAGGCTTATGAAGATATGCAGACACAGAACCAGCATCTGTTGCAGCAGATGACTGAGAGAGATGACTACAATATTAAGGTCCATTGCATATTATATACCTTGATATTTCAACTTTATTCTTGCTTTCTGTATATATTGATAGTTAAGTAGAAAAAATTATATGGTGTTGCTGCTTGGGCAACTTCTGTAATTGTGATGGAATTAAATGCAGCTTGTCTCTGAGAGTGTAAAGACAAAACAAGCACATAGTTTCTTGCTTTCTGAAAAGCAGGCATTAGCAAGGCAACTTAAGCAGGTCAATTCATCAATTGAGTCCGTGAAAATGAGGATTGGTCAGAGCGAGGAGCAGGTAAATAGTTAGTTGTGTGCTGCTAAAACTCGTTCCAGAAAACTTACCTTCTAAATATATTTACTTGTATTTATTTATTTGTCAACTTGTAGCTTTTTTGACCAACCTATAATTTAAACCTTGCAGATAAAAGTTTGTCTGACAGATGCTGTTAAATTCACTCAAGAGGATAGACATTTTATGATTAGCCTTGAAACTGCGAAGTGGGAGTTGGCTGATGCTGAGAAGGAGTTCAAGTGGCTTAAATCTGCTGCAGCATCTTCTGAGAAGGACTATGAGCAGCTCCAGCGAAAGGTGGATGAGTTCCAAATGAAGTTGGATAAGGAACAGTGAGTTTTCTTTTCTGTTTATGGTGGATTTCCCAGGCCTATGTTTTTTTCTTGCTCAGCTGTATTGTCTTTGGGTGGAATTAGAAGATAAAAGATCATATATGTATGTTATCCGAATCCAAAAGCATTGCTTTTCTCCTATGTTGGATTCGGTGGTGAATGCTGGATATTAGCATGTCCATCATGGGCAAGTTTTTTTTTTCATTTATTTGGATGATCTTTGGAGGTTACATGATTATGTCCATGTATAGGATATGAGTGTCAGTCACAGGCACCTTAGCAGAAATGTTGGAGCTACATAGCTCTACTCTTTATTGCCTATCACAGTATAATGTGTGCTGGAATTAGCTGCAAAGATAGTCAAGCGACAGGCTGTTATAATGGTCAACAGTTGCTACAATAACAATGCTTTAATCTACGCCTATGCTGCATTTATTCTGGAACATTTCATCTTAGGACTTTAGATTATAATTTTTGCCCCTTAGGACTTTAGACATGTTTCCTTGCCAAGAACATACCTTTTCTTCGTGTTAATTTAAATTATTTAGCTTTCCTTCAAAAATTAAATCTGTCCTCTGTTGAAATGTGGTTTCTCTACACCCAGAAGTCAGAGGAAGAAGCTTGAGGAAGAGCTCGACGAACTGAATAGCAAGGTTGCTGAGTTGAGTTCTGAAACTGGAGAGACTGCAATACAGAAGCTTCAGGATGAGATTAAAAATTGCAAGAATATTCTCAAATGTGGTGTGTGTTTTGACCGGCCAAAAGAGGTGAGAGTTATGCTAACCTGTTTTTCTCTCATAATATGTACTCGTATGTTTATATTTCCTCAACCTCTTATTGGACTGATGGATGTGTTCGCTTGTCATATTTGGCAGGTAGTAATTGTCAAGTGCTATCACCTATTTTGCAATCCATGTATACAGAGAAATTTAGAGATACGGCATCGAAAGTGCCCCGGCTGTGGAACTGCATTTGGTCAGAATGATGTTCGGTTTGTGAAAATATGAAAAAGAGTGTTCCATGGCTTTTGTATTTCGATCTTTGATTTAGGTTAGTCAAGAGTTAGCATCTTGAAACCAAGAGGCCCCTTAGGACTCCCAACTTGATAGTTATAGAAATAATATGTTATTTTTTCTTTTTCATATGTAATTATTTGATGGGCAGGTCATGGCATGTATGTCAATTGTAAATGGAAATCAAACTAGGTAAATCATCACATCATCTTCAGGAATTTTCCCTTTTGATCAGTGTTTTTGAAACCAGACCGGCTGGTCGGTTGCATCGGTTGGACCGTGAACTAATGGGTCCGGTCACCCTCATCAGACCGGAAATTCTTTGAACCGTAGTATAACCGGTCAAACCTGGTTAAAAACCCAGTTAAACCGGTATTTGATTACTTTAATTTTTTATTTTTGTTTCAGGTTTCTTTTCCATTTTTTAACATGATGAAGCAAAGCTTTTTAATATACCAAAAAAAGAAAAATAAAGATGGAAGATGGAAAAAGTATATTAAAAAAAAAAGCAATTACCTTGGTTAAAATTGTATTGTAGAATGGGCAAAATAAAGATAAAAGAAGTCAATTATGTAATGGAAGAGAATCAGAGAAGGAGCTTATGAAAAAAATTGAGGGAACACGAAGAACAACGGCACAGCCCAGCATGAGACGGAAGAAGCATGTCATTATGGGATATAGGGTTCGGTTTTCAAATTTGTTTTATGGGTTGGTCCTAGAACACGCCATTAGAGGTGCTTATGGATTGGATTGGATTGGATTTAAGTATGATACTAACATATTTTATGTGATTAAATTATCAAATAAAGCCTTTTTTTTAAAAAAAATACGAAAATAACTTGATATCTTGAAAAATTACGGGAACGGGTCGTTTTTGATAAAATGCTTCCAAATCCTTCTGTATTTATATATAAACGTTGGTTTATCGAGAATGCTCAAGAAAAACAGTTCGAATTATTGATTCATTGCCAGAGATGGCTTAGAACTAATAGTTCATTATCTAATGGATTTTTCCGTTCCAATCCTCCATCCAAGAGTTATTAGTATTTATCAAATTTGTTCCTATCTAATGAAAGGCTATTGGATCAAATGACAAAGACATTGTTGAGAAACGATGGCATTTCCCAAATGAAATGAAAATTGGATTCATGTAAGAGGAGAAAAGTTTCTCATTACTTCGCCAGAAAGATATGTGGTCATGAAATATGGATTAAATGCAAATGAAATAAATGAAATAGATATAGATAAATAATATAAATATAATATTCTAATATATTATAAATAAAAATGTATAAATAAATTAATAAAATGTATAAATAAATTCTAATACTAATATATATTGGAATATATATAATAGAATAGATAAATATATAATAGAATTAACATTCTAACATCTAATATAAATTATATATTATATATTGTTCACTAATAATAATGGAATTACTGGCAAAAAGTCAAAAAGAAAAGGAAATTGTGACACGCCACCGTTGATGAAGCACTTCAATAAATCCGCTTATAACAAGCTCTTATATGATTTCGAGTAAAATCGAAAACCATTAAGCACAAGAAAAATGCGCAGTAACACTTTTGGAAGTATCAAAAGAATGTTACTCACATGTATCAATAATAAGACTTATTCTTTCTTTTGGTGTCCCTCATTAAGTAAAAGCCAATTATCTATCCAATCTAATATTAATTGGATGCCTGAACACTCAGAGACTTTCATCCGTCTGTATACAAAGTATCTTCCAACCCTTCTACAACCATTCATCAGTTAATTAGACACTCCCTTTATCCAATCTAATTCAAGACTCCTCTAGTAGCTACTCTATTAGTAAGGGGGCTCCTATATCTAGATTTACTGATTCCCTTCCACTATTTTAGTTTTTCCCTTTAGATGCGCGTGGTTCCAAGTTAATGTCGAATAAAAAAGATTTCGGTTATAGTTCTCCTTGTGATGGTCTGGGGCGAGGGGGTACTTGTGATATTTCAACATGGGACGTATTTTATTTGGTGGTTTTCTAGATGTTAAATACCATTAGATGGGTTACTTTTTATTGGCATTAGAAACACATCACATTATGGTAGGGTAACATCTCACAGTTTAAGGAATCTTTTACTTATTTGATGGGATGGTTAAAAGATTATCTATGGTTAAACTCTTTACAACTTATCAATGGGTATAACCCATTTGGTATGAATAATTTATCAGTTTGGGCATGGATGTTCTTATTTAGACATCTTGTTTGGTCTACCGGATTTATGTTCTTAATTTCTTGGCGCGGGTATTGGCAATAACTGATTGAAACTTTAGCATGGGCTCATGAATGCACATCTTTAGCTAATTTGATTCGATGGAGAGATAAACCAGTGGCGCTTTCTATTGTGCAGGCAAGATTGGTTGGATTAGCCCACTTTTCTGTAGGTTATATATTTACTTATGCGGCTTTCTTGATTGCCTCTACATCGGGCAAATTTGGTTAATTCCTTATGTTATGCGCTGTATCTGCGATAATATCATCTCTTTCGATGGAGAAGGGGGAGTTATTTTCAAGGAAAACTTAGAAAAGTGCTTCCAGTTGGAAGCGTTTTTTCGGTGTTTTTATTAAGGTTTTCTATAAAGTTTAGGGTTTTTAGGGTTTATTAATTTGGGTTTTAGGTTTTTAAGGTTTTGTTATTAGGGTTTTAGGTTTTTAAGGTTTTATTATTCGGGTTTTAGGTTGTTTAGGTTTTGTAGGGTTTAGGGTTTTAAGTTGATAAACATTTTAACCTAATAATTGTAATAATTGAATTTAATATTTAAAATATTCATATTTACATCAATTGTATATTATTTTTATTAAAAAATCAAAACTTGGAGTACTGAAAAAATATTTTTGACGAGATAGGTTCTGAAAAAATATCCCAAGAATCTTAGGATATCAAAAACGTTTCTAAAAAAATGCCCCGTATAGTAGGGGTTGAAATTTGTAGAGAAAAAACACTCCAAGCAAGATGCACTGTCAGCAAAAGCTGGAAGCGTTTTCAGTACTTTTGCTGACAGTGCGTCCTGCTTGGAACGTTTTTTCTCTACAAATTTCAACCCCCACTAGTTAGGGCATTTCTTCAGAAACTTTTTTTTTGTTATCCCTTAAGCTATAAATGTAACATATTTCAGCCTCTAGTGGCATAAACTGAGGAAATAAAATTTGAAGAAGTTCAAAAGAATAGAAGTTCACAGGGAAGGCATATGTTGGAGCAATGATACTATTTGTATAAAAAGTAAGCATAAGTATTGATTTTTCGTGTTAGTATTTATTTGAAACATTATATTTTTTGCATAATGTTTTTGTTTCGAACTTCTCTTGACAGATAATTTGGTTGAAAATGAGTGGACGAATTAATGGTATTATTTATTAAAACGGTAAGGTCCGTGACACCGAGAATTGCATGGTTCTTTATTGGAGAACACAGCACGACTGTCTTTTAATCAGAACATAGAGTTGCTAGAACTTCGGAAAAGAATTAGGCTAAAAATCGTCGGATCCAACCAGATGAGAGTATCGTCTATTAAGTATCGATTTTGTACTTCGGTCGATCCTGTGAGATATGACGCTTTCGATATCAAAGGTGCTCGGGCTTGGAGGCAATAGTGCAAACACACATCTACAGTGGATCACCGTTTCTCGAATTATATATGGAATTTTCAAGGCCAGCTGAAGGCATTCGGTCGTCAACATCTCTTCCTGTTCGAGAGGTGAGAATGGTTGAAAATGCCGATAGTCCAACCACTTTGTTAGAAAGTTCCCATTATGATATCCCGAAATCATCAATTAGAAGACATTCATCCGTCTTGGCCTTAGATTTCAATCGTGAGAGGCAGAACACCGAACAATTGGGTTTTGGTGGTAGAACGGAACACATGACCTCTGCACAACACTCAATTAGTGGGTGGGACATGAACCTTAGTGGGTCGATGTTCAACGCTGGGAATATTTACTAGGGAATGACAGCAACTTCCAACGATCGGCAGTCAACATCTGATTCTGGACGTTCCGATACGTACATGAGAAAGGATGATGTACTCCCTATGACGTCCATCGACGTGGGGGCATCCAACACGGAAGATGTTGGTGGGTCCAAGAATGAATATGGCAATGAATTCGATGTGGATCCAATCCGATGGCAATGAAACCAACACATGCGGTTCTGTGAAATGATAAGAAATATCAGTTTTTAATTTTGTGAAATTATAACAAATTACAACGTTAATTTTGTAAAACGATAACAAATATCAACTAGCATTTTGTTAAATGATAACAATATTCTTCTAAAAACATAATAATAAAAAAAATCGATACAATATAAACGTTTGATACAAGAAAAAAATTAATCAGTGCATGTGTCGGTCAAAATCTGTGCCACATCGGGGTGGTCGACGGTTATGCACTGGATTTCCTCTTGGTTCAAACTTCGGGCAGGGTTGGGGTTGTTGGGGTTGTGGTATCGGTTGCTCTTCTTCTTTTCCTTTGGTTGATTGCGATCCTTGCATTCTCAGTTACCATCGTGCATCCTCCGGTCTAGGAATAGGTGGTTGGGAAGATGACCCACCTTGGTAGAACAAAGATCCCAAAGGTGTTTGTGTCACAAATGACGAATGAGCATAACTATGTTGAGTCCCATACATCGATAGGATAACGAGTGGAGTCTCCGTCGGTGCCTGATACATAGATGGTCTATACATCACTGTCTGCATCATCGGGAAAGTAGATAGCCCGAACATGTAAAACATCGGGGATAGATGTCCAACAGTCCAACCTGGCATAAGACTAGAAGTAGAAAAATGTGGTGCAACATTTGGTGCTTGTGTGAAGATGATAGGGTTAGAATACGCATTAGAATAAGATGATAAATACTGATTGGGGGTGGTGTGGGCATTGGTACTGAGGTCGTCAGTGCCAATTCTTGCATGGTCGATGATGATGGACCTGCCTTGCTAGCCCTTGGATTTAAATGGGGCCATCGTGGCTTACTCGTTTGGGGATGCCGACTCCTCACCTCTTCTGTAATAGCCCAATTTTAGGCCTAGTCGGAACAGTGGTTTCGGGACCACAAATTCGACGAAAAAAAAAA
>CM025248.1:10005841-10023182 GCA_013677275.1 Gossypium schwendimanii
AAATATAGTTTACCAAAATTATTAAAATAAATAATTATAATAATTTCAGAAAAATATTAAAACATGGAAGTTAATATCCTTTTGGAAATATATAATGTTTTAATAAATTTTCATATGTTTCTGTAAAAGGATAATTTTGTTTTTAATATGTGATATTAAATAAAAGGAAATAAGATCCTGAATGCGTGTTAGGGTTTTATAGCAGAATTGAGTATAGGGTCTAACAGTCGGTTTTACTCTCTCTGAAAAGATTTAAAGAAAATTTCGTTTGATGTTTGTTCTTTGACCAGGTGGACTACGTAGAGGCCGATACACTTTTATTGCAGCTTGGATTGACATCATTCAGAGGGATCCAATCAACAACATTATTCGTCATTTTTTAGTTTCAAAAAGGTATATTTTCAACCCTATTTCAACCTAACTCTTTCATCGTACATGGATCCATGGTTGATGATCGTCGGAATATCTTTTTCGCTACACCATGGGGTGTACCAGCATTCCAATAGAAATTGACTATCTGACCACTTTCAACCATTTTCCATTTATCTAGAAAATTTGGATAATTTTTCTACGACTCCTGAATTTTCTGTAGAAAACAAGTCTAGCTCTCATTTCGACTATGATAGAACTCTCATATTCTAGTATCAGGTAAGTATTCATTGCTTTCAAAACAAATAGAGATTTCTGGCTCAACGTATCAGTAACCATGTTAGCTTTGCCCAGATGATAGTCGATAATCAAATTATAATCCTTCAACGGTTCAAGCCATCGACGTTGTCTCAGATTCAATTTTTTTTGCGTTAATAAATAATTCAAGCTTTTGTGATAAATGAAAACGTGACATTTCTTTCCGTACAAATAATGTCACCAGATCTTCAAAGCAAACATGACCTCAACTAACTCTAGTTCATGCATAGAATAGTTTTTCCTCATGAACTTGAAGTTGTCGAGAAGCATAGGCTAGCACTGTTTCATCTTACATCAAAACACATTCTAATCCGTTAAGGGAAGCATAACTATAAATAACGAATTCCTCTATGGATTCAGGCGAGTCAAATTTGAAGCTTCTATTAGCATGGCTTTGAATTGCTTGAAACTTTGTTGGCACCTTTCTGACCAAACAAAATTGACATATTTTTGAAAAAAAATTTGTCAACGGTAATGCTATTGTCAAAAAGTCTTTAACAAACTGTAGATAATATCTGGCTAAACCTAGAAAGCTATCTACCTTAGAAACAATGCTAGAAGGCTTCCAATTCATGATTGTTGAAATCTTGTTCGAATCAACATGAATACCATCAGCCGATATTACATGTCCCAGAAAACTGACCTCTCATAGCCAAAACTCATATTTATTGAATTTTGCATGCAACCGTTTTTCTCATAGAGTCTACAAAACTATTCTCAAATGCCGAGCATGTTTAGATTTATTCTTTGAATTTATCAAAATGTCACCGGTAAACACAACAACAAATCTATCTAGATATGGCTAAAATATTCAATTCATCAATTCCATAAATGCAACTGAAACATTGGTGAAGCCAAACAACTCAAAGCTCATAGTAACTAGATCGAAGGTCAATCTTTGAGAATATGGAAAATGCTTTCAACTGATTGAACAAATAAGTAATATGGGGCAACAAATATTTATTTTTAATGTTGACTTTGGTCAACGGACCATAGTCGACAACCTTGTTCAATGGCCTATAGTAGACAACCTCATTGTTTCGTATTTCTTTTTCACAAACAAAACTAGCGCACCTCAAGGTGACACACTCATTCGGATAAATCTTCGGTCCAATAGTTCTTGCAACTGTGCCTTCAACTCTTTTAACTTAGTCAGAGCCATTCTGTATGAAGCAATTGAAATCAAAGCTATTTCGAGTGCCACTTCAATTACAAACTCAACATCTCTTTCTGGCGATAACCCTGGTAACTCTTCCGGGAATATATCAACAAATTCATTAACTATCTTACCTTATCAATCTTCGATTCTAATGCTTTGGTTTCTAAGATGTAAGCAAGGTACCATTCACAGCCTTTTCTAATAATTTTGATAACAGTGATATAATCTTGGTTGCACAGTTTGTTCTGTCAACTTCAACATTAATTAGTTTCCTAGTCATGCATCTTAGTATAATTTGTTTTTGTCTACAATTAACAACTGCATCATGGAAGGTCAATCAGTTTATGTCGAGAATGATGCCAAACTCGTCAAATGACAGTAACATCATATTAGTAGGAAATTCACAGCCCTTAACTCTCAATGGACAATTCTTGTATATCTTGTTAACTAAGACACACTGACCCAATGAATTTGTTGCTGTGACAACATATTATGTCGACTCTACTAGTACATTCTTTTTCGTTACTAATGCAATGCATATATAAGAATGTATTGACCTAGGTCAATCAATGCATATGCATTAATATCAGAAAGTGAAAAAGTACCAGCGATGACATCTGGAGTAAAAGCTTCCTTACGAGCTCGAATTGCATAAGCCCTAGCTGGTGCCCTAGCTTCAGATCATACGGTTGTATCTCTTATTCCACTATGACCAACCGCAGTGTTATTGTTATTTCCCAGTCATCATCCTTTCAAAGAAATAGTTACAGGTTTCACATTCTATTCTTAGACCCAATTTTTAACTCGATCTACTTTTAACTCGGCATTCGCCTATGTGGTTTCTTCCACAGTACACACACAACGATCTATCCAAATTGCGGACACTGCCAGTACTGGCCACTGATATTGCCTGGGGTTTTGTATGGCTCTATCTTGACCAATCTTTTCTAGAAAATGTTGTCGGCAAATAAAAATGACTACAAACATCTTTTGACTTCTTTGGTGAGGGAGTTTGAAATGATCTCGCAATGTTTCATTTATTAGAATCTCAAAGCTTCGATTCATTCATTTTCTTTTCATTGCAAATATCTTCCATTTTCTGTGCACGCTTAGATAAAATGAAAAACTCCTTTAATTCAATTACCCCTACCAAAATTCGAATATCGCCATTCAATCCCTATTTCAACTGTGTACACATTTTAGTTTCTGAGGGTGCGATCTCTAGGGCATATTTGCTCAGTCAAATAAATTCTTATTCATTTTCTGCCACCAACTTATTCCCCTACTTCAACTCTAAGAATTCTCTCTTTTTCCTTTCTAAATACAACTGACTGATGTACTTCTTGAATTCAGATTGGAAAAAGTCCCAATTTACCTGGTCCTTCGGTACTACCGCTGTCAAAGTGGTCCATTATTGGTATGCTTCATCCTTCAATAACGATAGCACACATCTTAGATAGTCCTCGAGTGAACACAAAATTTCCTCAAAAACTCACTAGGTATTCTTTAGCCGGAATTCAACACTGGCTGGATCATCATTAATTTTACCCCCAAACTCTTTAGCCCTTATAAACTCTAAATTATATAGATTTTTTTATAGCTATTTATATCACCTTTTTACTTAGAATTCATGTTAATCTCGAGTTTTTGAATATTTAATTGGATGATTTTTGTTCATATTGAGACAATGGGCATAATTTTAGTAAAGTATGCAATTTTATGGATTTATGAATTAAATTTTGTATAATTTAACTATCTTATGTTACATAGTAATTTATGTGCTTTAATTATTGCAGTAGGACCATTGAAATAACTGGTGTGAGAACTTATTTAAATCATACTTGGACATGAGTTATACTCTACCTCAATTGGACGACAAAGACAACAAATTGAGTCAAGAGAAGTCAATTAACTTTAGGTCACAAAGACAAAGAAAGTGTGATAGTTATTTGGGTCACAAAACCGTCTAAGTAGGGGAAAAGTAGTCCAATTCGGCTAAGGCATCAAGAGCAGCACAAATTAGCTTTAGGATAATTAACTTGGAGATCCCTACACTTATGAAAAAATATGGAATCAACCCCTAACTAATACCCAAGAAACCGTCAATCATGCATGAAATCAAGCATGAATCAAGCAACCATCAACCTCTCTCTCCACATTTCATGGTCAACCAAGAAAAAGAGAAAACAAAGGGATCTCCAAGCTATATTTAGCAAACTCCTATGTCATCTTCTACTATAAATACCACTCCTCACTTCACATTCAATCATCCCTTGTTCAACTCTCAATTCACATTCCTGTCCTATTTTCTTCCCTTTCTTCCACGCATAAGTTATCAATTCCTTCACCTCCATTAGCTAGCATTTCCCTTAAGGAAAACCGCTCTTGGCCAACCATATTAAGAAGCATTTTGTGAAGGAGCAATCACGAGAATCGGAGGAAGCCACCACGATCAGTCTTTGGAGATTCACTGAAATCATCAAGAGTTTCTTCTTTCCTATTCTTTAATTTTGTTCTTAGTTATTCAACATGTTTGGAAATTATTGTAATGTGTTTTCACTGACAATGATGACTTAATTTGTTTAGCTAGAATAATTGCGATGACTGGATAAAATTCATTTAATTCATGTTTTATTGTTTTGTGCCTCAGTTGTTCATGCTTCCAATTAAAATCATTATGTACTTCATGCATTATAATATGTTTGAATGCATTAGAATTAGTTAGTTAATCCTAATCAGATGATAACTAGTGGACATGATAATTGGAATGTGCATGCTTAATTTATATCCTAATCAGAATAAATTAAAGGTTCGTAATAGACTAAGAGAACTTATTACCTTACATAACTTTAGGTTTATGTGATTAAATTGTTTCAAACCCAATCCATCCCTATTATTTCACATAAATTCTAAGGAAACCTTAGTTAAAGTATGACATTAGTTTATGCATATTTTTCTAAGTATATGATTCGATTGAACATATATAAGATTCCCAGTTAATGAACGATCAAGTTTCCATTGAATATTTTCTGAACATTGTTAAACATGATAAAAATAAATTATGTCAAGTGTTGAAATTGTTCTAGCTTATTCATGTTATTTTTGTTGAACTTGTGAAATTGCTGCTAAACCATCACCCTGTATCTTATTTCATTTCATAGGCATTTAGGATAATTTGCATCTAGTTAATTAATTTAATTATAACACCTATCACTTTAATATTATTGTGTTTTCTTTACCAACTTGTAAATTCATAATTTTGCAATTATTTGATTAACAGATACAGTCCCTGTGGAGACGATAACTCTTTTACTTATTACTTGATAATGACTGTGTACACTTGCACAAACCTATGCACTACAACCCCACACTTTTGTATTTTATCAATCAGAGGCCAAAGAACGGTATGTTATATGGTCATTGTGAATCTCTTGTGATGCCATTCAGGTTGACGAATGCACTTGCGATGTTCATAGATATCATGAATCGTATTTTCCAGCCTTATTTGGATCAGTTTGTGGTAGAGTTTATAGATGATTTTTTTATATGCTCAAAGTTAAAGGTTGAGCTTGATAAGCATCTGATAATTGTATTGCAAGTGCTTCGTGAGAAGTAACTTTTTGATAAGCTCAGTAAGTGTGAGTTTTGGTTATTTGAAGTGTTCTTTTTTGGCACATTATTTTAACCGAGGGAATTCGGGTTGATCCCAATAAGATAGAAGCTATCCTTCAGTGGAGTCATCGAAAAATGTATCAAAGATTCGAAGCTTTGTTTGCTTAGTCGGATATTACAGGAGATTCGTGAATGGATTTTCCAGAATTACTATGCTAATGGCAAGACTCCTGTAAAAGAATGTGTCATTTGTGTAGAATAGTCAGTGTCAGGAGAGTTTTAAGAATTTGAAAACCATGTTGATAGAAGCACTGATATTGACCTTACCTGAATCGAGGAAAGAATTTGCGATATTCAATGATGCCTTGTTGAATGGCTTAGGTTGTGTCCTAATGCAGGATGGTAAATTAATTGCGTATGCGTCCCAACAGTTCAAAATGCATGAACGCAGTTACCTGAAGTACAGTTTAGAGCTAGTTGCTTTAGTGTTTAGTCTAAAGTTCTGGATACACTATTTGTATGGTGAAAAGTGTCATATCTATACAGATCACAAAGGTCTCAAATATCTCCTGTCCCAAAAAAAGCTAAATCTAAGTCAATGTTGTTGGATCTAATTGCTGAAAGATTATGATTGCGTAATCAATTACCATCTAGGAAAAACAAATGTTGTTGTTGATGCTTTAAGCCAAAAGTCAACAATTTAATTGAGAGCAATGCTTACCCAATTAGGTATTTGCAATGATGATAGCCTATTAGTTGAGTTGAAAATTAAGCCTGTGTTGCTTGATCAGATTAAAGAGGCACAATCTACTGATGATAAGTTCGTGGAGAAGTTAAAGCTTGCCCAGGAGGGTGATAACAAGAATTTCAAAATTAATGTAAATGGTTGCCCTGGTTTCACAATCGAATGTGTTTCGTATGATTTTGACCTAAAAGGAATAATTTTGCTTGAGGATCACGATGCATCTTTTACTATGCACCCTGGTAGTGCGAAATTGTACCATGACTTGCGAGAATCATATTGGTAGCCCAAAATGAAAAGAGCGATTGTTGAATATGTGGCTAAGTGTTTGACCTGTTAGCAAGTAAAAGTTGAGCATCAAGTTCCCACCAGGTTGCTTCAGCCCATCTCGATTCCAAAATGAAAATGGAAACAAATTGCTATGGATTTTATAGTTGGTTTACTGACATCACCAAGCAAAATAAATGTAATTTGGGTGATAGTGAATCGATTGATGAAATCTCCTCATTTTCTGGCTGTTAGAATGATTGGTCACTCCCGAAGCTGGCTAAACTGTATATCTGCAAGATAATTAGACTTCATGGTCTACCTGTGTCTATTATCTCAGATTGAGACACTTGTTTTACCTTGATATTTTGGAAGCAGTTGCATGAATCATTGGGTACGAGGTTGAATCTCAGCATAGCTTTCCATCCTCAGTCTAATGGTTAGTCAGAGTGAGTTATTCAGGTGATGGAAGATATGTTGCAAGCTTATGTTATTTAATTTGAATCTGGCTGGGAACATTACCGCTAGCCAAATTTGTGTACAATAATAGTTTCCAGTCGAGCAATTAGATGACTCCATATGAAGCATTATATGGCTGATAGTGTAGAACACCCTTATATTGGTCAAAATTAAGTGAGAAGAAGGTAATCAGGCTAGAGTTGGTTCGGGAAGCAAAAGATATGGTAAAGCAAATCAGAGGCAGATTGAAAGCAACCTTAGATAGACAAAAATCTTATGTTAATTTTAAGTGAAAAGATATCGAATATGTTGTAGGTGATAAGGTATTTTTTAAAGTCTCTCTATGGAAAAAGATCTTGCATTTTGATCGCAAGGGAAAGTTGAGTTCTTGGTATATTGAGCCTTATGAGATCATTAAGAGAGTTAAACCAGTTGCATATCGTCTAGCTCTATTGTCATTATTACAAAAGATTCATAATGTGTTCCATGTATCTATGCTCTGACAATATCAATCTAATCCATCTCATATTATACCAGTAGAAGCAATTGAAGTTTAATCTGATCTGTCGTATGAAGAAGAATTGGTAGAGCTTTTAGCTCGAGAAATAAAAGAGTTGAGAAATAAGTGCGTGCAATTGGTAAAAGTCCTACAACAAAGTCATAGCGCGGAAGAAGTAACCTAGTAACCGGAAGAGATAATGAGATCTCAGTATCCCCACCTCTTTCCATGTCAATTTCAGGGATGAAATTTCTTAAGAGGGAGAATTGTAATTACTTGGTTTCTAGTGGTGTTGAAAAATACGATTTCGAAACCCCATTTTCATAAATGGAACCCATTTTCATAAACTAAGTCCATAAATATTAAATAAAAATATTTACGGGGTTAGTATAGAAATATATTAAAATTTGGATTATAAATTTAGCTGAAAATTGGTTAATTAAGGCTCAGGGACTAAATTGTAAAAGTTTAATTGCTATAGATTTTTAATTAGGAAAAGGATTGGGGACTTAAATAGAAATTATCCAAAGGAATAATATGGCTAGTAGACCAATTGTAAATGGATAATAGTGGGATGTGATGTTGAATGTCATTAGATTAGACTAATTAAAGATTAAAGATTAATGGTTAATTATAATTATAATTGATCTAAGTATATATGTATATATATGGAATGTTGGTGGAAAAAGATGATAAACATCATCATCTTCAATCTTTCATGTCGTCCTCCATTAGAAAGAAAGCTTTAACCCAGTTTGAAAATTCGACCATTAATTTAAGTAAGCATGTAACCATTTTTCTTTGGAAATTGAATCATGAGAGCTTGATTTAGCTAGCCCATGTATCAATTTGTTCAATTAGTGAAATTTTTATAAGTTTACATTATAGAGAATTGGATGAATTAGGTGTGAAATTTATTGAAATTAAGCTTAAATTATGAAAAAGACTAAATTGTAAAGTTTAACAAGCTTGATTGTAAGCTTGATTACATTAGGAACCAAATATAATAAAATGAAAAACTTGTTATAAAATTATGGTTGGAATAGAAAGTATAAGGTCCCTAATGAGTAAATATGAAATTGGATTTTAATCCAAAGCTCTATATCGAAAGTTATGATTGTCCGGAGTTTAGGGACTAAATTGAATAAATTGAAAAATATGATTGGCTTTGCATTTGAATATGAATTGAATGAAAATTGATATTCTATAATTTTTTAATTATTATTTGTAGCTAAAGAAGACGTCGGGTCTTCAAGAGGGAAAGGAAAAGCGAGTGCCAACGTAGAGTGGTACGAAATTTTGGTTTGTATTTCTATGATTCGGGATCAATTTAATTGTTGCATATTTGTAATATTTTGCATAATATGACATTGAGGTGAGTTGAAAATGATTATTTAAATGGAATTGCTATGTTTGAGATTGAATATTAAGATAGTGGACTAAATTGAATAAAATAGAAATTGTATGAATTACCTGATATATGTGATCTGATATGGAATTAGGCTGAAACATGTTATATGATATATTAAAATAGTGAAATTGATGATGAACTGAGAAAGATAGAATGTGAATTGAGCTATATGATGATATTGGAAAATTAGTTCCATATTAACTGTTCGGGCAGAGTCAAATATAGTTGGCATGCTATAAGATAGATTGAGTACAAGTTATTTCGACTATATGCCGATGAGCATTGGGCACATTTTTCTTCCAATGTTCCAATGAGTGTTAGGCACAACTATAACTTCAATTATACCAATGAGCGCTGGGCATAATCTCTTTACTTTGGACGTTCTAATGAGGCACTAGGTGCCAAATTGATGTGTTGGTTGGGATTCGTGTATCCGTTCAAAACTGAGTCAAGTTAATAGGGAATATAAATTGTGAATTGCTCAAATGATGCTTGAAATGAATCAATTTTATGAAATTGTACTACAAGTACATAAATGTGATATATGATTATCGAAAGCATATGAAAGACCATGCGAACCAGTTAAACGAGCCTAAGGGTCAATATGGAAAGATAACGAATGAATTGATTCCATTCAAAAATGAAAAGCGAATATGATTGGATGCATTAAATTGAATAGAAATGCAAACATTAATTATATTGGTATGATATGTTCATCTAGCTTGTGAATTGAGGCAATGTATAGTTGATCCATTTGACGTAATTGATGCATTTGTGGTATATACATGTTGATATGCTGATTGAGGATTAGCATGAATTTTATATGAATTGATTGATATTAGAATTTGGAATTGGATGTATTCAATTGATTGAAACTTATATTATAACGACTGAGCTTTATCACTCAATGTACAGTTTATTTTCTCTGTGCACAGGTATAGGTGAACATTGAGAGTATAGAGGTGATTCTAGTACCCAGGAAGCAATCATTGACTCAGAAATGTTTTTATAGTCCTCTTTTGCCTAGTAATTGAAATGTTTATCATTGAATTTGTTGAAATTGAAATGTTTTATTATTATTTCAGGTCATCCAAACTTGTACCAAAATGGACCTTTTGGAAACAGAGATTTAAGTCATGATGACATAATCTCAACGTCGTGACGAAACCTAGTCAGTGAGTTGCGTTGTGATGAGCAACCCCCCGTAGTTGCAACATCAACTCGATACTTTGCAATCTTTTCTATGTGGTCCTATTTCAATCTCGAGTTAGCAAAAGAGCTTTTCCAAGCTCGTATAAGACTCGAAACTGATCACATATCGTATTATACATGTGTTATGCATCTTTGAATGTTTAATTGTATTAAATTGAATATAATTGATCGTAGTTGCTCAGACCCGATGACCGGGTCAGGTATTGAGGTGTTACAAAGCTAAACCTAAAAACCCAATCGAAACAAACTGATATCACTCTGACATGTAACTAACTTCATGGTATATTATAGTATATACAGTTAGCATTATATAATTAAGGTATATTAGTAATAATGTGTAACCCTATATGGCATATGCAACTATGTTATTATTGTGTGCATTTTTATATTAATGATATGTAACTTTAAACCCTAAACGTGCAACTAACCTTATGGTATACTATTGTTATACTTATATCCTTACATCAATTTAGACCTGATTAGACTCTCCATTAGGCTACTTAGGGTCCAATGAGTGGTATAACTGGGTAAGAACCCCCACTTGCCTATATTTAACACCCCAAAATTAGCCTAAATGCTACACTCGGATCTCAAAGGTTACACTATGTACTCGAAAACTAGATTATTCACTTTCTAAACCATTGCTTATAATTTTTTTTTTTTGCAAAAACCCATTTCTAATTATTTATTAGAAAACTTAACTATAGTCTAAAATGTATTTTTCTAAACATTCATCTTTTTCTACAAAACAAAAAAGTCGTATCATTAATTTGGTTACCTTTTCAAAAACTTAATTAATAATTTCATTTGTAGTAGAAAATCTATCATTATTTTTTTATTTTTGAAAACAAATGCCAAATTTATATTCCTGGAAAACATATAGTTTGTTTAGGCCAATTGCTGAAAATGCCAAAATAAAATCCAAAAGAAATTCCAAAATTTTATAAAGCACGAATAAAATTTATGTTAACCGACATATGCGAAATACCAATCCGAGCTCCCACACAACGCCCTATACTAAGTCCGCTAATTACCTGAGAAGGGAAAATTATTGGGTGAGCTTATAAGCTTAGTGTGCAACTCAACCCATACAAACAAAACAGATAGCATTATCACACAAAAGTCAGGAATCGAACAGAATACATAACATGGCATACTATGCAATGTAACATAATGATCAGATCAGATACAGATGGTATGGCATATCATGTAAGGCAACACATAATACAAAACAGATATAGATCTGACCCCCATCCGCTACACACCATCTCCGTCCATCCCTACATACCAAATAGGGTAATAAATACCCATTTAACCCTACACACCAATAAGTGAGCGTATGCCACTATGCAAAAAAGTGCAGTCAAAGCTGCTAGAATAATGTGGCAATCTGCCAGAATCAGACAAGTGTGGTCAAGCCACCAGAATTTAAGTCAAGTTCCCAGAACAGATATGTGGTTAAACCACCAGATGAGGTAGATCATTAAATTGCCAACACTTCCTCTATCACATAATAATCTCACCCCAATGTACACGCAACAATAGCATAACCAGATATTTAGATGTACACAGATCAAACATGCTTACATATTAGAATCATGCTAATGACATACTCAGAATTTTTAGATCAGATACAAAATTACTTCAATTAACATGCTTTCAGAAAGTACTCATACAAAGGCAAAATCACAGATTCATATACCAAAACATAAATATCATTTAGCAAACCCTACAATATTACTGACCTCATAATGCACTTCGATATGCTCCCTAACTAAATTTTACTGAAAATGGGCCCACATGGCCTGGCACACAGCCCAGAAAAGGATTAAACATAACTATTTTATGGTATTATCTAGAAAATCAATCTGAGCTCCCGTGCGCCGCCCGATCCTAAGTTTGTTAATTACCTGAAAAGTTAGAAAACGAAGGGGTGAGCTAACAAGCTCAGTGTGTAACTCAACCCGTTTATACAAAAAAGACAATAAAATCACACAGAAGTTAGAAATCGAACAAAATACACATCATAGCATACTATGTGATGCAACATAATAATCAGATCAGATACAAATAGTATGGCATTTCATGTGAGGCAACACTTAAAACATAGTAGAAATAAATCCTACCTTCATTCGCTACACACCATCTTCATCCATCCCTATACACCAATTAGGGTAAAAAATACCCGTCCAACCTCACACGTATATAAGTGAGCATGTTTCACTTTTTAGAATAGTGCAGTCAAGTTGCCAAAAATTTTGCGGTAACCCACTAGAATCATTTAAGTGTAGACAAGCCACCATATTTACAGTCAAGCTGCCAGGTCAGATATATGTGTTCAAGCCATCATATTTGCAATCAAGCTGCCAGAACAAATATATATGGTAAAACCACTAGATAAGCCAGATAATTAAACTGCCAACACTTCTTTTGTCGCATAATTATCCCACCCCAATACACATGCAACAATAGCATAATCAAACTTTCAAATGCACACAAATCAACATACTTACAAATTGAATTCTACTAATGGCATACTCAGAATTTTTAGCTTGAAAACAGAATTACTTCAATTAACATGCTTACAGGAAATACTCATACATAAGAAAAACCACAAATTCATATACTAGAAATATGAATATCACTTAGCAAACTTACAATACTGCTAACCTTGAAACACACTTTAAATCGTGACCCTAACTAAATTTTATAGAAAATAAGACCACATGGCTGTGTGGCGTTGATAGTATACTTTTCAGCTTCATGTTGTTCGTTATTTTTTGGAATAGAAGATACACACTTGATTGTTTTTTCGATGCCAATGCAATAGCCTCAAATCTAATACCTAAATGACATCCAACGTACGGATTAGTGACAAAAACAAGTATCGATTAACAAGAAAACAAAACTTCCTAAAATTTCAGCCAAACACAGTAGGGCATTCGGCCCTAACCTCTAAAAATAGCCTCCAAAACGACATTCAATTACTTACCCCTTGCTAAATCAATTCCTGAAACACTGCAAATCATTGGAGGAGTATTTGTCATGCGATTCTCCCCTAGCAAAATCATAGAAATAAAGTCATCATAATAAAACTTCTCAAATAACATCTTCCAAACACATCATTCTTAACATAAAATGAACATTATTCTAATACAAAAACTTACCACACCCTCTTGAATTCTGAATCGCACACTCCCAATTAGCAAAATCAAAAACTAAAAATGCATAGGGCAAAACCACCACAAAACAGACATGAAAACAACAAGGAAGGAAATATAAGGAATTGTTTTAAGAAAATCTAAAAGAATCAAAAGAAAATAGAAAAGTCAGAAAAGAAAACGTCAAGGAAGAAAAGTTTCTGTAACAAAAAAAGAAACAATGAAAATTTGGGGGTTAAGTGAGAGTGGGATGTGAGAGAGTGTGTGTGGGAGAGGAACGTAGGAGAATTTTTTCTTTGGGATATTTTTTAAATTTTCTAAAAATGAAATCCTTCTAAATCCTAACCTATTAGATTTTCCAGAGGTTGACTATCTAAGTGGCACAGACAGAGATAAAGCAAAAAAAATTTCACTTTGCATACATAGGATTCAAACACGGGACCGCTAGGTAAGCTGAAGCTTTACCATTGAGCCAACAGGCTAATTCTTGTTAATAGATGAGTGAAAATAATAGATAAGCTCGATATCCAAATTTAGGGGTTGGAAAAATAATAATAATTCAAGGAAAGAGATTTGAGCACAGGACCTCACACACACAAACCCAATACTTAACCACTGAACCAGATCAATTCACTTGACACAATTTCTCAATATTTATTTTTAAACAATGCGTGACATCTCTCTCGGTTCACTAAGCCAATTTCTACTAACCTGGTTTTTGGGATGTGACAACTCTCCTCCTTAAAAGAATTTCATCCTCGAAATTCATACTGTCACACCATTGACGAACCACAAAATTCATAACTCCTTATTCCAAACTGACCACCACTCTTCTGCTACACAACTCTGATTTCAATGCAATCTAGACAATACTTCTCTTCAAACCTTCGACGGGCCTCCTATTCACTCACATGGACCATCTCAAAGGACTAACTACAAAATTATTGCTAACAATTTCCTCTACCCCTGATTCTCAGATACACCACTAACAGTAGGCACTTGGGTACAACTAGTTCTTAATAAAAGTAAGGTATAATTGGAAAGGATTGTAAAAGTACCTGCATTAACACCCGATGCATCTCGAACCTCTCGACACTTAATTGCATAAACCAATCTCTGACTCCTTTTCTGGGTTGAAGCTCACATTTGACTAACAGAATAATGTGAACAATCCCTAACACGGTGCTCAACAGACCCACATCTAAAACATGCCCCCGTTTTCATCCAAAAAGCACCCGGATGGTGCCTAACAGATAAAGCACAAATCGGAACCCGATCCATACCCACAACTGCCTCAACCTACTAAGGTTTGTCTGCTCTGACCTACTTCTACGGTAGCGGATTCAAACTAATAAGACTAGAAATCCTCTTATTCCATATTGTATTCCTTTCCTTTTTATCGCTCTCCAAACGACCATTCTCTTTCACCATTGTTGTTTCATTCGACTGGAGTCACTCAATCACTGACCTTCGGTCCACAATTTCAATTTACGCCCAGACGACCCTTTGCAAATCTCTGAGCATATCTTGGGACACAACATCGTCTCTGGCTTACTATTTGCCGCTCTAAGAAACAAACGTCTCCACAATCACACTTGTTTCCAGATTGGGCATGCTGCGCAGAAAAGAGGACTCGATTTGAGTCACTCAGCTATGTCCACCACACCCTGGCGTACCATGACCACGTGTACCCATTTACTTCTTTACAGTTTAAAAATCTAAATTTTAGCTTAGGTTATTTTTAGATCCTAAGTCTAAAGTTTTATAAGAGTTTTTACAAAATTATCACAGTCTTTAGCTAGAGTAGAATAATCCTAGCACTACAATTTACTAGTTTGTCTAGTATAGCTAAAGTAGAAGTACTTACGGGATTGGCGTCGAAATCTCGGATTCTCTATAAACCCAAATATTAGAATTAATCCAAAATCTAAATTATTTAAATCAATTTTCATGCAAAATTTTAAACTAAAAATCACAGCCCGAGTTTTGAACCTGGGCTCTAATTCCACCAAAGATTGCACTTACAAAACTTAGACTAAAACAAAATCACGAATTCTCTTTCAAAACTCATCAGCAAAACAATGATTCACCAGGAAAAACATTAACTAGGAATCAGTAGAAGAGGAACAACGATTGAACTTGCAAATATGAACCAAAACAAATGAGGAAAAATGAGGGAAATGGGAGAAAGAACGACAGAGGAAATTTATTGGAACAAAAGAAAAATGGCCAAAACAAAAAATTGGAAAATTGGAAAAAAAATGGGACGGCAAGTTAGTAGAGAGGTTTTAAGAGATATTCTTTTAAAAAAAAACAAAATAAAATCTAATCTAATTATTACCCTATCAGGTAGCTAGGAATTAAAATTCCACCCAGACTCCTCCACTTGGATGGCACAACTAGCAAGAACTAAAATTAATTCAACTTTGGCAACAACAAGATTTGAACTAGGGACCCAAGAGTAAGTTGAAACCTTACCTCTAAGCGAGTAGGCTCATTCTTGCCAACAAACTGAAAAGAATAGATTATAACTTACACGGAAAGAGCTTGGAGTAGGAACAAAAGTAATACAAAATTTTCAAAGGAAAAGGAACACCAGACCTTACACACACGAACACAATACTAAACTATTGAACCAGATCAATTCACTTGACGCAATTTCTCAACATTTATTTTTAAATAGGGTGTGGCCTCTTTCTCTATTCACTAACCTAATTTAGGGATGTGACATCTAAAGCACGCTCGACCACACCACAACAAAGTGTTACCAATCAACACCACGTAACAAGATGACAATGAGAGTGAAGAAGGCAAGGAATGAAAACTAAAAAGTAATCTTTAGGAAAATAAAGGAAATCAGTACAACCATTGCTTTATTGTAACAAAAGAAAATAATTAAAAAGAGGGAAAAACAAATGTGAGATGGAGGAGGGAACAAACTTGGGACGACAAAAGATGAGAGAGAAAAGAGTGGGACGATTGAGGGAGTGTTTTGGAGAGAAAAATTCTCCAAAAATAATATTTTATTATTATTTTTAAAACCAACCACTAAATTTGATAGTTATCCTTATCAAATTTCCTAGGATCCAAATTCAACCCACTTTCAAACACATGAACGGGTTAGGGGAATAGCAAAAATAATTTTGCTTTTCACGAACAAGATTCAAACACAAGACCTTTAGCTAAGCTAAAGCCTTACTACTAAACCAACAGACTCAATCTTGTTAATATATGAGCGAAAATAATAGATAAGCTATATATTCAAAGTCAGGGGTTGGAACAAAAATAATAAAAATTCAAAGGAAATGATTTGAACACAAGACCTTAAGCACATACACAAGACACTTATCCACTAGAACAAATTAATCACTTGACATAACTTCTACTACAATTATTTAAAAATAAAGCGTGACCATTCTCGGTTCACTAACTCAATTTCTACTAACCCGATTTTTGGGATGTGACACTATAAATACCTCAGGGATCAACATAGTAAGGGGGACTCCTTTCCAGCTCTTGGCCCTAAAACGGATGAATCGGTCTTCTTCGGCATCGCCCTCTCTCCTCCTTCTCTACTTTAATTGATATTATGTATCAGCGATTATAATATATACAATTAGCATTATATAATTAAGGTAGATTAGTAATGATATGTAACCCTATACAACTAATTTATTTTAATGCATATTGTTATATTAATGATCTTAAACCTTTAAGTTCAAATCTTGTTTTGGGCCCCAAAATTTTAATATTGCAATTTTTATTTTTTTCAGAACAATCATAATACATGCTCTAAATTCATTTATACATTTATAAAATGAACTAAATAATTAAATTAATATCATAATCCTCCACAAGAAAATTTATAAAATCATTTTAAGTTAAACTATTAGGTTGATAAATCACTCAAAGCTATTAAAAGGAAAGTTAATAATACATAAATCATTCATATACCTAATGCTTTGCTATATCATTTCTTTTAATTTGTTAATTAGTTTCTAGCTTTAATTATTTACCATAATGACTTATTTGACCCTTCAACTTTGCAAAAAAGTCATTTTAGCCCTCCATTTAATTTTTTTGCCTCTTTTAGCCCTTAAACTTATGTTGTTTGTCAAATCACCCAAAAATG
>CM025248.1:10024683-10037822 GCA_013677275.1 Gossypium schwendimanii
AAAAAAAAAAACTTAGAAAAACCCATATAGGACACATATTCATGTTCAACACAGTGATACAGATAAATATATCTATGTACGTAGGTAACTCCACAAGCAGTGCTGCAGAGAAGAGTGATGGAGGAATGGGAAAGAAGCGCGTGGGAGTAGTAGAGATAGCTGTCGGAGTTTCACTATGGGTTTTCAGCATACACCAAAACTTTGTTGTGTGAATGATAGAAGTTTACACGCAGCTGCGGCTATGCTTGTTATATCCATAATTTAGGAGTGTGGACCAGGATCCAGTTATGTTTTTATCTTAAAATCCTTTCTAGTTTTTCTTTGATTTTATTGTGTTTTTTCGCAATTATATATTCTTATATTTAATGTATTGATATTCATGGTGAGTAAGCACATCATTTTATGATATGAAAAAGGTTTTTGGTTTGCAGTTTTTAACTTTTATTTGAACAGAGGTTGAGAGAGAACAAAAATTGTATAAAATTATTTTATTTCTAACTTCTATTATAACAGAAAATAGGACAGAAATCACATTATATTTATCAATGCAGTTGGATTCACAAATTCTACATTCGTGAGTTGAACCTAAATAATTATAAATTACTTCCACAAAATACCTCACAATATAATGAATAAAACTTTCTAAGAAATACCTAAAAAGAGTGCTAAATGTAATAGCAAAATAAAGCACAAGAAGCTTATCAAAGACATTCTAAAACGTTGTTGCCTATTTATAAGCTCCTTTTCTTGTTCATCCAACCAATTTTGATAAGCATCTATCATTGTTGAGTATGACTCCTATTTTAATCAAATTTAAGAACTAATCTTCCAATTAAACTCTGTTTATTTGTTTCAATCAAACTCTGATTAGTCTAAATTATTTTATTATTATTTGACCTATGAATTTAGCCTATAAATAGACTCTTTTACAACCTTAGAAAAAACACCCATTAGATATTAAAACTCATAACACTTTTGGAGAATTTTTTGTTTACGTTTTGAGGGTTCTTTGTTTTTTTGAGTTTCGAAGTTTAGTTTTTATTGGGTTTAGAGGTTTAGTTTTTATCTCTATCTTTGTACTCTTCGTTCTTTTGTCATTATAGTAAAATTATCTTTGTCTATGGTTTTTTATTCTCTTTGGAGAGGTTTTTTCACGTTAAATTTGTGTGTCCAATTTCTCAATTTCTTCCACTATTTTTACTTGTTCGTTGCTTAATCGGATCGATCCCTAACAAGTGGTATCAGTGCTAGTTCAATTTTCGTAAATCAGCCCATGTAGAGATGGCAACAACAAAGTTTGACATTGAGAAGTTCGATGGTGTTACAAATTTCAATCTATGGCAAGTTCGGATGAAGACAATTTTAGTTCAGACTGACCTGAAAAAGGTTATTACCGAGAAAAAGCCCGAGAATCTAAATCAGTTAGAATGGGAAGAGCTTGATGAAAATGTCTTATCTGCAATCCAGCTGTGCCTCACAAATAGGGTATTGCAAGAGGTAGGAGAATACCTCATTCGCCTTGTGAAAAAGGTTCAAATCTCTTTATGCACTAAGTCTCTAGCTAACCGTTTAGGGTTGAAACAACGTCTATTTATGTTTCGCATAAACGAATGTGAGCTTCTTAAAAATCACATCAGTCAATTCATTACCCTTTTAAATGATTTAAATAACATTGAGGTTCAGATTTATAATGAAGATCAGGGTATGCTATTATTGTGTTATTTACCCCTTTCATACAAGTCTTTCAGAGATACCCTAATTTATGGCAAAGACAAACTCTCATTCGAGGATGTGAAAGGTAATTTGTCGAGTAAAGACAAACTGACTCGACGATGAGTTTGGTTCAAATAGTAAGGCAGATAGGTAAGCTTCCGTTTTGGTAGAATCAAAAAAATTGAGACAAAAGGTGTCACTATTGTAAGAAGTTAGGTCATGTCAAAGTAGATTGTTATAAACTATGAAATAAAAGGGCTGCTGAGAGTAACGAGAAAAATGTAGCTGGTGCTAATTTGGCCAACGAAAACGGTGATGATTTCTTATTAGTGTCAACGAGCGAAAGCTTCGAGCTTACAACCGAGTGGATCCTAGATTCGGGATGTTCCTTCCACATGTGTCCCAATAGAGAATGGTTCTCCACGTACAATTCGGTTGAAGGTGGAGTTGTGCTCGTGGCAAACGATTCATCTAGTAAAGTAATTGGTATTGGTATTATTAAAATTAGGATGCGTGATGGGACGGTTAAGACATGTCAGATGTCAGGTATGTACCTGATTTATGATAGAATCTCATCTCTTTGAGTATTTTAGACTCGAAAGGTTGCAGAATCAACATCGAGTCGAGCGGCATTAAGGTGTCTCATGGGGCTCTCATTTTGTTAAAAGTAAAAAAACTGGAAGTGTTTATATTCTAGAAGGTTCTACAGTGACAGATGAAATTGGACATCTCTCGTCCGTTACGAAGTCAAAGTCAACTCATTTGGAGCGGAGGCAACTTGGTCATAGGAAGGAAAAATGTTTGACCATTTCATTGAAGAGAGATTCTCTTTTGGATGCAGGTTTTGAAAAGTTAGGGCACTGTGTTCATGAAAATCAAACTCGGGTTAGTTTTGATTTGGCAATGTACAAGTAAAAGGCTAGAGGTCTTCCAGCTTCTAAGCATAGATTCAACTTAGTTAATTCTCTACATAGTTCAAGATAGGCCCGTGGCGGGTTTTGGCAAAGATGGCGTTGTGAAAATATGAGTTAAGGTGGAGATTTGTTGAGCATGACTCCTATTTTAGTAAAATTTGAGAAATAAATTTTCAGTTAAACTCTGTTTATTTGTTTCAATCAAACTCTGATTAGTCTAGATTATTTTATTATTTGACTTATGAATTTAGCCTATAAATAGACTCTTTTACAACCTTAGAAAAAAGGCCTTTAGAGATTAGAACTCATAACACTTTTGGAGAATTTTGTGTTTACGTTTTAAGGGTTCTTTTTTTTTTCGGGTTTCGGGGTTTAGTTTTTATCTCCATCTTTGTATTCTTCATTCTTTTCCATTATAGTAAAATTATCTTTGCCCGTGATTTTTTATCCTCTTTGGAGAGGTTTTTCCACTTTAAAGTTGTGTGCTCAATTTCTCAATTTTTTCTGCTATTTTTACTTGTTCGTTACTTAATCGGGTCTATCCCCAACAATCATAATGTTCAATGTTGGTTTTATCTTCTAAAATTATCTTGAATAATTATGTCATAAAAGATTTCATAAGAATAAGGATAATAATCTTCAACATTTTAAACTTCTTCCTTCTCCTCCAAATGAGTCGATTGAAAGATGATGATCGTAACATGCATTAACATGAAATTACTTTCTTATTTGCTACTATAACTTATGTCATTAAAAAGTCAAACATGTCAATTCAAAAACTTTGACTACACAAGACTATTGTTATATGTGTTGTTCAAACATGAAGAGAGGCGGTCCAAGTTCTGTCATGATATATCATTATTATATAATTAAAATCGCTTAAATTAGTATTTAATGATTATGATCATTTTATTTACCGAGAATACATAGTAGATTAAAATAAGCTTTAAGTTTATATACTTTTTTGTACATTTGGAATTCAATTTATCTACTTTTATTTATAAAAATTTAGTCTTTTTACTTTTTAAGTCCAGTTGTTAAAATTTTCCTGCTAAATTTACTAGAAATTATATAATAAAAGAAATGAAGCGTGTAAGGGACCTAAATTTAATAATAAAATTTCAACGAAAGCTGGAACTTATATTTTTAAAATCGAAATTAAATTGAAAAGTAGAAATGTTAAAAGCAAAGGAAATCCAGGGACCCACATGGATTAATTGGTATGGTTGCATCAAAATCAATGAAGATGAGACATTTAAATTCCAATTAATACGACAGCATGGTGGTGGGTCTACCGGAATTCGTTGTGTTGAGAAATTTAATAACCTGTTTGGTTGGAGCATTAACTTTTCAACATGCTTTTAACTAATTATATTTTATAATTTTTAACCACTTTGTAGCAAAGAGTTTATTTTTTATAAAAAATTTTACTCACTTAAATTTATATAAATTGTTTTAAAACACATATATTAAATATATCTTTTTATTCCTATTATTACTATAACAACCAAACCTCCATGTTTAGTCATTGTAAAGTAGTACACTAACCCAACAATTATATAATTGGAAACCCCACACACACACAAGTTAAATCATAATTAATTATTCAAATTATTTAAATAACTCAAATTATATAATTGGAAAATATATGGTACACTGTCAATAAAATTTTTAAATTTTATAAATAAAATAAGAAGGTTGACAAGGGTCATGTAGGATATAATAAATTATTAAAAATATATATTTAAAAACACATGTTCATTTTTTAAAATTACTTGTAAAATAAAAATATATACCAAATATTTGCCCATTCTTTAAATTAATGAAAAAAAATTTAATAATTTAAAGTGTTAATCAAAATAATTAAATCAAGTAAAGATTTTCCTCACGCTGAATAATATTGTATAAGGTTGTTGCATTTTTCAAACATATTTAAATTTTAATGTAGTAGAAGAATATGACGTGTAATAAAGCCTGGTAGGGCACTAAGAGCCGGCCATTACAATTACATTTGCCTACGTGCGTGATAACCATAAACAACTTAAATACCAACAACACATGAACATGGAAAAAAAAATTAAGTACAATAAAAAAATTTAATGCTCTATATAGTTGTTAATAAATCTTAAAATTGGATAGAAACTAACAATCAAAGTTTCTATCAGCATAATAAAGAGAAAAAAAAAACCTTGAAAGGATGATTGAAGGTGATGGATCTAAGTCTCGTTTGTCTAATGATCGATTTACTAAGAAAGTGCGCCTTAAGGATAAGGATATTGATTCGGATTTGGTTATGGCTGTCGACTTGGTGGTTGAACCAACGATATCTTGGAAAGATAAATTGGTGAGTAAAGGCCCTGGTGGTTCGAGGGGGGAGATCAAAGCGTTAGGGGCGAAATTGGTAGAGGAGTTTTATTTTCAAGAGGGAGATATCACAAGCTCGATTGTGAATGGTATCCCTTTGGTTGTTTTCTCGGAGAGAGTCTACCATTTTTTTATCAAAGACATGGCTAATATAGTGCTCATCAAACTATTTGGTAGGACTACAGGGTTTGCTGCTTTGCAGAACAAAATCTACAACATGTGGAAGCCCTCTATGCTAATCAAAATGATGGACACTGAAAATGGTTAACTTTTTGTTAGATTCCAAAGCAAGGAGGACTATGAAAGAGTGCTTTTACAAGGGTTGTGGGTCATTTTTTGTTAGTACTTGACAGTACAACCGTGGTCCTTGGAGTTCAACCTTGCACAGCCATTCTCGAGCGCTGTCATGGCTTGGATCCGCTTTCCAGGGTATATGTACAAACAAAAGGTATTATGAGAGGTCAGAGAGATGGTGGTAAAAGTGACAAAACTAGATTTTAACCCCAACAATGGATCACGGGGGCGGTTTGCCCGTATGGCAATTTATGTTAATCTAGATAAGCTTTTGGTTCCTCAGGTACTGATTAACGGCAACATTCATAGAGTTGAATATAAGCATTTTCCATGGATCTACTTTTCGTGCAGACGTTATGTGTATAAGAAAGGAGTCTGCACTAATATTGTTCCAGGTCCCGTGACAAATATAGCAGTGGTGGAAAGTGGTGGTGCAGATGGTCCAAGGCATATGGCCCGTGGATAATGGTGGAGAGGAAGTAACAGTGAAATTTTAGGGCGGATCAGAAAAATAAGACAGATAATGCGGGGAATAAGATCGTTAATTCTAGATTTAACGTGTCAAATTCAATTAGTGGAGAGGAAAACGATAAAGATTTTGAGGGATAAGATTTTGTGGATTCTAGAATTAGAAAGAAGGGGACTCTTGAAAGGGGTAAGGGTAGTGGTAAAAAGACAGTTTCTGCTGCAGCTAGGGTGAGATCTAGGTAAGGCCTTAAAGTGGGCCAATGAGGTAGAAAGGTGTCTGTGGGTTCTGGTGTTAGTATGCAGGCTGGGCGAGAGAGTGCTTCTTTGAAGGGTGTCACAAGGGATACTAAAGGCCCAAGGAAAGGAATTAGCTCAAGTGAATGAATTGGGTTTTGTTAATTTAATTAAGCTGAGAGATAAGCAAGTTGTGTTACCGGTTTCTTGTGGCTTGGAGGGTCAAGGTATTTCGCCCCAATCTAAGATAGAACTCAAGAGAGTTCGAAGACCAAGTGATTCATAAGAGACAACCATGCAAATAGAAAGTCTAGCTAACCACTTGCTAAATAATATGTTATGACAATTCATAATCAAGGGTTAATTACACTAATTGTCTACCTAACACTAAAAGGACCAAATTGTAAAATCGTAAAACTACGAAATTAACAACCCAATAAACGAATGTGGTTGGTTGACTTCTATGTTGTTGATTAGTCTTTTAATTAAGGATCTAAAAATTCTAAATTTCTAATTGGCTCAATTTTACTTTTCGGTCACCATTTTACCAAATTAGACTATTTAGTCTGACTTATCTCTCAACCTCACCAAACTAACTCAAGATAAATGAATTTATGTTTAATAGGATCTACTCTCAGTCTCACTATTTATATGCTCCCTTAGAGTCATCAATTCTAAGTTTTGAGGTGTATTCAATTTACTCAAGTTTTTTCAATTTAGTCATCATACTAAAAAGTAACCAAACAATATTTTCATCAACCAACCACCATAGATTTCACTACTCATTATCATTTTCACACAAACAACATCCCAACACATAGTCAAATAATTTATTAAAATAAAAACAAAGGAGAGTTAAGTAAATCTTAGAGTTTTCTTGATAGTTGCTTGAAGAAGATGAAGGTGGCAGCAATGGTGGTGGAAAATAACACTAAAGTTTATATTTTTATCTAAGAAAAGAAAATGGAGCTAATCTATATTAAAAAAATATAGATTAAACTAAAAATACAAATAGAGTGTCCTCTTTGGAGGAGAATCTTAAGGCCTAAGAACAACGCCACAAAATAAAGTTGGAAAGTCTACGCTAGCCTAGCGAAGAAGCTTTAAGGAAATACCAGGAGGATACAAGGAGGAATATGACTAAGGCTCTGCCAAAATTGAGATCTAACCTGGTTCTCCACACCCAAGTGGCTGCGGGCCCTCTTAATTAGAGTCAAGTAGATTTTAACTACCTTCAAAAAGTCTCTGCCGAGTTACTGAACTTTAATGTCTACAACCCTGAGGGCTAGGACTG
Organism: Gossypium schwendimanii; assembly: GCA_013677275.1. Taxonomy (NCBI): domain Eukaryota; kingdom Viridiplantae; phylum Streptophyta; class Magnoliopsida; order Malvales; family Malvaceae; genus Gossypium; species Gossypium schwendimanii. The sequence goes on from CM025248.1 coordinate 10,031,965, forward strand.
TATCCATAACGTTACATTAAAGTATGAAACAACGTATAATGTTACAACATAAAACTTTGTTACAAGCAGACTCTTCATGGCATAGTGTATTATACGCCAAACTCCTATAATGCCCACTGTATGCATAGTATCACAACTCAAATAGTTTCTTTGACATAATCCTGGCTTAGCCTCTCCTAGCGTACTCACTCTTACAGCAAAACCTGAGATATGAACAAACATTGGTAAGTTCACATCAACTTAGTGATTATTAACCCAAATTACCTTGAAGCCTTTCTAGTTGAACTTTTAATCTTGAAGATTTTGGACTTCATCTCTGTCTTTGGCGAATACTTTTCTATATTGGCGTATACATATTCACCAACTTCCATACTTGACTAATATATTCACAAATCGCTCTTTGGATGGATTCTATATTTCATCAATCAATACAGATCTCATTTCCTTCTCAGCAAATATACTTTTCAAAAGAATATCCATATAGAACCTACCATCCATAGTTTCCTCTTCAAATAGCCGTTGAATACTTTTCACTAGGATGTTACTCACAGATACTATTTTTGGTGGATAATTAATCTAATGGATCTCTTAAGATGAACTCCATACTGACCTTACCTCTAGCGAATTCTCATATTGGTTCTAGTAACCATCAGGATACCAAAAAGATCCTCAATCAACCCAAACCAAAACTTACTTAATTCATGATACATTCTAAACCATCTCAAGGAATTCCAGACAATCGTGTGATATATCATGAGTAAGCCATCTTGGCGGACAACTTATATTCCAGACAACTCCTTTTCTTTATAGCGTATAACACTCAAAATAACGGATACAAGATAATTTTGATACTTCCTTTCATAATATAAATAAACCTAGATCTGATGAACATATAGACCATCCATATCTACAATTAAACCAATTTCTCTATACAGACAAATTATTATGGCAGATTGCCTCTTTTAGAAACACTGTTGCGAACTCTTTTTAGGAAGCACCTCTCAATGCACATTCAATTTCTTCAAAATTCTAACCAAACAAATTTATCTTTAGATTTATCAGATCTTTATCATAGATTTAGTCAACGAAAAGCTTACTCAAATCTCGCCACAAAGGCAGTTAACTAGATTTGCTACGAAAGCATCACCTAATACGCCACATAGGTATTACAGAATATGCCATAAAGGCATTACAGAGAGTTACATTTTTACTTCCCAGTGAACTTTCTCAGAAGATGCCTTGGGTTTCACCCTCATTGTCTTATACATATCTTTATGTCGTGATCTGTCAGTTCGGTTTACATCTCACCGAAGGCATTACCATGAGTATTTTCATTATTATATAATGCCATGGGTCTCAGCCACATGGTCTTACACATCCTCATGTCGTGCTCTATCAGTCTGGTTTACATCTCACCGAAGGCTACACCATTAGTATACTCGATGTCAATGTGATTTGCTTGTTCGATTAGCAATGCACCTGCCTAACCGGAGGCATCACAAATAGATTATTTACTCACTTAACATCAATTACACTTACCCAGATTCATTCACTCACTTGACTAATTCATACTCTTCCATACCTGCTTTCACATGTGCACATACCATACATCATCTTTTTCATGCAACAACTCATATTACTCATTTATAAACATCCAGAGCTTTTTACTATGCTTCACATATACATACTTTCATCAATTATCCATTGAGACATCTACATATGATTTTCCAATATAAATTATTACTTATGAGTCAAGTTCAAGACTCACCTGAAACTCATATTTACTGTAGCTCAAAGTTCCTAACCACTAGTAGCAACTGCTTAAAAGAACATAGAATTACTATTAAAACTCATTTACAGACATTTTGCTATCATCCCAATTACAGACGACTCCTATGTAGGGCCTCTTATTCATATCTTACTATTTATATACTTCTTAACATTCTTACTCTTTCAAAATCCTAACATGTAGAGTTACTAGACTTACCAGGAGGTTGAAACATCCATCGATAACCCCAGAAACCTTAGCTTCCAATTTAACGAAGAAAAAGAGAATATTTAATCTTTAAGAAAGCTAAAGCATAGAACGGAAGGAAGAAAAACCATCTAAATATTCCCTTTCTTACCATATATATACTCAATACCTCATAAAGGATATTAACAAGTGTCAAATGCATACAGAATTTGTCCCTTAAATATCCTACAAAAATCAAAGAGAGTATATAAAGAAGATCTGATGTTGATGCAACCCACACAAATTAATAACACGATTTTCACCACACTCAACTGAGCATTATAATGCAACCTTCATCAATTAAACCCAATTTTCGAAACGAAATAGCCTTAACAACATCGAGAACATTTACTCTTGGACGAAACAGCAACTTCATGACACCTAAGTTGCTGGAGGAACACCAACCGTTCCTTGATCTTCTTCTAGGAGCACACCGATATCATTAAAGTTAAGAACTCAATATAAAAATCACTTATCTCCGTAGAAAACCCAACATCTAACATCAGCAAATAATAATAATAAATAGACATTCTCTTTCCCGATTGAAATTGAAATACCCAATGGATTCATTCCACACTCACATAAGAGTTAAGCAAACAAAAGAAGAAAACACCAAGCTACGAAGCGAGCAATTCAACGAAGAAACAATTAGCAACAAAGGTGAAAGTCCAAACAAGAAAGCAAGAGAACAAAGAAAATATTTGGAAATAAAAAGGAATAGAAACGGACGTGAAGAAAAAGTCAAAAAGAACTTAAGAGACTAAGAGACGTGGGAGTAGATTTATGAGGGTTTTTGGGAAAACAAAACTAATATTTTTAAAATAAAAATAACAATATAACTAAAACACACTAACCACCTCCATTAAATCCAATCCTTATATAAACAGAAATTAACAAAAATAATACATGTTTGTACACGCAAGGGCTCAAACACAAGACCAAACAGTAGGTTAAAGCCTTACCGTTGAACCAGTAGGCTCATCCTTGTCGAAAGTTACATGAAAATTAATTTAAGTTGAATGCTCAAAGATAAAGGTTGAATCAAAAATTAAAAAAATTCAAGAGATAAGATTCAAACCCAAAACATCACATATACAAACACAGCACTTAACCATTAAACCAAATCAAATAACTTGTCAAAAATCTAACAAATCAAAAACTTAAATTTTTTGAGGTGTTACAGTGTGAGAAGCGTAATCCTAAGGTTTCAGGTGTGGCATGGTCATGTATGGAGTCGTGTAGTCCACACAAACAGCCCACACGCTTGTGTGATAGGTCGTGTGGTCTAGACTAGGTTCAGTTTTACCTCGATTTTCTAGTAAAAGAATACACACCTGACTTCTAGGGTCTCGAACGATGATCCTCACGCCCAATTTTGGCTCGGGATACCTACAACAGGTCTTTCGATCAACAAATACGCAAGAATTAATATCGACTTTCAAGATTTATTGAAATTATTAAGATTTTTGAGAAAATTTGTAAAAGGTTCGTAAAAGATCATTTTATGTATCTTGAAATTATTGAAAACATATATTCTATAGATATTCGAGATCTAATTATCAATATTTGAAATGTTCTTACCAATCTTGGTACATTTAAAGATGAAATTAACGACGTTATGCTAAGTCGATACAAAGAACGAATTGAACATGACTCAGTTTCATACTCGGGATCAAAATAAAATTTCCAGCAAAAGAAAATAGAATAATTGTAAAAGAAAAGATGATTAAAGAATGGGGAAAATAATAGCGAAAAAGTTATCAAAATTTGGTTTTGATTTGGAAAATAACTAGTTTTCAAGTATAATTAGGAATGAGGGTTGAATTTTTAAGGCTTCAAAACTTAAGGGGTTGTTAGGTAAATTCCCCTAGCTATTGAAAATAAAAGAAATGGAATGAGGTATTGTTGTGGTTCAAACCTATTTGTCAAAGGGAATGCAAGGCCTTACCATCTAAACTGTTGCCCATTCTTGGACATTTTCTACCACATTTAATATATATACTAGATTGAATTTGTTCCTTAGTTGCTAAAAATTCAAAGAGGAAAGACTAATCGAGTGGGGCTTGAACCTTGGCTCTCTAAGGAGTTTACTAAGCTCTCTACCACCTAGAGTAAGGCTTCTTTCTTGATGGTTTTATTACTTCTAACCCTATGGTTTTTTATGTTACAAATATGCCCCTGGACATTGTATTTTTATTCCTGTTGGTGTTGGACAAAAGCTACCCCTACAGCCAATTTTTCTCCTTGACAGGCAGTGAGATCGTGATACCCAAGCCCCGGTGTCATGATACCCAAAGCATTATAGAAATTGGGAGTCTTGGGTTCGCGGTGTCACGATACCCATCCATAGTATCGCGATAGCATTGGAGTTGGCCTTAATTTTTTTTTCACTTTAACACTGTCAGAGGTATCATGACTTTTATAGCCTCAGTATCACGATACCCCCTCTGAATGATTATTTCTTCGAGTTCAGGTCATTATCAACTTCCTACACCACTCAATCATATCGTTAGGCTCCCATGGCGCCATTTGGCCAATTTGGGTCTTAAAAGGGCATAAAACTAATAAAAACCATTTATTAATGACAAAAGCTAAAAATCGTAAAAAAAAATAAAGAAAAGACATATAAATTGCTTGAGAATAAGCTCTTCAAGTGTAATGGAGAGCCTAATTTGACGTATCAATTTACGACAAATCAATAGCAAATGTCTTTTCAACCACATTTCAAAGTCTTGAATGCCTTAAATTAAAGTATCCATAAGCAGTTTATGATACCTATGTTTGGCACCATTCTCTCAAATAGTATCATACCCAAAGGCGAATCTAGGAAGGCTGACAAGGGCCCCAGCCCCTCCTAAAATGGAAAATTACTATTTAGTCCTTTAAATTTTTTTTAAAATTTTAAATTAGTAAAGGTAAAATTTCACTTTGGCCCTCCTAAAATTATAAAAATTCGATTTAATCCTTAAAAAATTATAAAGATATACACTATAAAAAATTAAAATTTCATTCGGCCCCCCTAAAAAATTATTCTAGCTTTGCCTCTGATCATACCCTGCGATATGATATAAGAGCTTGTTTGGTTGGGGGGAATCGGTATGCATTCCCCCTATTCCCTGGGCCCACCACCAAATAGACGTTTGGTTGGGTGTAATTGTATTACACCCCTATTCCCTTCCGTGTTTGTTACTGATATTGGCTGTAATAGCCATTCTGAGTTTGAAGTGGCGATTAGGGATTCCCCACCAATTCCCAATTTTATTTTCCGTTTTCTGCCCTCATCCTCTCCCGACGTTTCTAAATTTTTTCCTTCTAGATTTCTACTTCTTTTTCTGGTACGGTACGCTTCTTTTCTTCTCACATTTCTTTTCTTTTCTCCATTTTCTTTTCTCCAGATTTCTGCTTCTTCTTCCAAACTTTTTCCCTGTTTTTCTTTTCTTTTCTTTTCTTTTCTATAAAATCGATTTTGATTTTGTTTTTCTTTTGCTTTTACTTGTGCTCAAATCTGGAATATTTGTTTTTGTTCTCCTAATTTTGATTCGTTTCTAAGGTTTTCCATTCGGCTTTTCTTTGTATTGCACGTTCGATTGAACAGATGAAAATTTTTTCATTCATCATGTTTTATTATTTGTTTATTCTATTGCATGTTTGTCTGATTCTATTTGTTTCCTTGTTGTGCTTTGCTGTGAGAGTGAGTGAGTGTTTGCTGGTCAATCTGCAAAATGTGATTTTAATATAGGGGGAAATACAATGAACGTGCTCATCTTTGTCTTTTGAGTCTGAAACTAAAACAACACTCTCACGCTTTGAAGATAACATGATTAGTGTGTTTTTCCTCCGTTTC
>CM025248.1:10083538-10103136 GCA_013677275.1 Gossypium schwendimanii
TTGACACTAAGACATTAATTAATCAATTAGGTACCAATTTTGGGCGTTACGAGGGTGCTAATCCTTCCTTATACGTAACCGACTCCCGAACCCACTTCTTGAATTTTTGTAAACCGAAAATTATTGTTTTAGTAAATTTAATCTTTTATTAAAATTATTAAATCATAAGGTGATCCGATCACACCTAATAAAAAGGATTGGTGGTGACTCCCATGTTCGTTTTCGTTTTCAAAATCAAAGTCGACCCCTTTTACAAAAAAAAAATAGTTTCGACAGCTTGACGACTCCGCTGGGGAACTAAAAATAAGAGAGTCAAGCCACGTGTTGATCACTTTTTGTTTTTTGTTGAAAACTGAAAACATGGTTTAAATTTACGATCATTTTGTTCCATTTCATCTGTATCTTCATCATTTTGTTGATATGTTTTTGCACATATACCCTTTTAAGTAGGTGTGGGAAGCTATTCCTTCGTGAGGTCTTCACCTCCGTGCAAGATAGTGGATCGCTTTCGAGATACATTCGTACCTATGTCTTCGTGAGATTTTCATCTCCGTGCAGCCATAAGGAAATGTATTCCCTTGAACTGAACTCGGTCCATATGAGCCTCTAATGGGTAAGGATCGAGGAATCTGCTGGTTCTGGTACCTTTGCTTTAGAACCAAACCACATATAATAAACCTTAAGAGCCTACCTTAGGTAGAACCTCGCCAAACCCTAGTGGTTACTCGAATAGGTGTTTTATTTATTTCTCGTTTGCTTTGAATCCTAGCTTTGTGTTTAATACTGACTTGCTTTGTTTTGCTTTGACTATGATTGCATGCCATTTTCATCATAAAAAAGGTGTTGATTCATGTTCAGTTGCTAAATAGAGAGCTTGTCATAGAAAATGGATTTCTTGATGAAGTGGAAGACAATGCGGTTGTCCGAATATGGTCCGAAAAACATAATGAGGGAAGGGTGATAGTCTGATGAATGAATACATGACTTTGCTTCATTTCCCGATGATTCAAGCTGACAAAGATTATTCAAGAGCCGCTAACATTCCAACTTTCTTAAAGAAGCTAACGAGCATCACGAGGATGAATGAACAATGAGTCACGGCTTGGATCAAGCAAAAAAAAGATAGAGGTGGCACCCATTTGAAAAGTTCGCGAGATTTGATCTTAACATACGGATATGATGAAAAGGATCGATGTATTCACTTTGAGTATTAGGGTAAGGTCGTAAATGCAAATATCTATTTTATGTAAAGTGATTTGTTTTCTACTAAAGTTGATCTAATAGAATTGAATCAGAATCAATGCCTCTTTTTGCATTTATTTCATTCATCTGCATTACATTTCATTGCATGCATTAAATTTCACAAAATGACCCTAATTAATCAAAATTGTTACAGTTACCCTGGAAACTAACGAAAGTCCACCAACTAAATATCGCTATAATACCCGCTGCAAAACCAAAGTAATTGATCAAAGATTGGAAAAGCTAGAACAGATTGAAAAGGAGATGCAAGACCAGTTGCAAGCGCAACTGCAAGAATAGTTAGCGAAAGTACAACAGGAGATGATGGATTAGATACTGGAATCCTAAAGGAGTATGATAAGCCAATTGGAGCAGTTGCTGGCTGGAGAACGCGAAAAAGGGAAGGGTACCGCGATTAAGTCGGGTGATAATAATGAAGACCTTACCTATCCTCTAGGTTTTACCCCGCTAATTGTCTAGGCCCAACCAGACGCGCATCCACAAGGGGCACCCCGTTGCTATCAGACCCCAACAATATCAGACCGGTACCTCAGCACAAATAAACTACCCGACAGGCTCAGGTTCCAATCCTGTAGTTCCTGATCTAGACGAAATGGCAGAAATAGAAAAAGTAAGGGTGGAATTGCCAAAACAACTTGAGGATCGGTACAGGTTGTTGGAAGAAAAACTAAAAGTAATGGAAAATGCTGATTACCATTGCGGGGTTGACACTAGGGATCTGAGTTTGGTCCCAGATCTAGTACTCCTACCGAAATTCAAGACTCTAGAATTTGAAAAGTATAATGGGACTAGTTATCCTGAAGCTCACATCACGATGTTCTGTCGAAGAATGATAGGATACATTAATAATGATCAATTGTTAATTCATTGCTTCCAAGATAGTCTGATTGGGTCGGCTACCAAATGGTATAACCAGCTGAGTCGTGCGAAAATCCATTCATGGAAGGACTTGGCATAGGCTTTCATGAAGCAATATAGCCATGTAACAGACATGACACCTAACAAAATTACACTGCAGAATATAGAAAAGAAGCAAAGTGAGAGCTTTAGGCAATATGCCCAAATATGAAGAGAGGTGGCGACAGAAGTCCAGCCACCTCTTCTTGAGAAAGAAACCACGATGCTTTTCATCAACACTCTAAAAGCCCCATTCATTAACCATATGTTGGGAAGCATTACGAAGAGCTTATCAGATATAGTAATGTCTGGTGAAATGATTGAAAACGCAATAAGAAGTGGGAAGATAGATGTGAGAGAAAGTGTCAAAAGATCAACCCTAAAGAACAAGGAAAATGAAGTGAATAACCTGAGCATGTTGATAAAGGATATTCCAAATCGGTCACTGTAGGCCAGTCGAGGGCCGTAACCACTAGCTATCAAGGCCCTTCAAGGTAATAATCTAACTCAAAGTCAAACACCGAAAGACTCCAGTTCACACCAATCCTGATGACATATAAAGAGCTATATTAGAATCTATTTGATGTGCATGTGGTATCTCCGTCCTACTCGAAACCCGTACAATCTTCGTTCTCGAAATGGTATGATGCGATCGCCCAATGTAAATACCATACAGGAATAACAGGACAGTTAATTGAAAACTGCACTATATTTAAAAAGTTAGTTGAAAGGTTCATCAAGATAGGCATCGTGAAATTTGACGATCCATTAGGACCTAATATGGCAGAAAATCTGTTACCTAGACATTCAGACCCAAGGGTAAACACGATAATCGAGAATGAAGGAAAAAGAACCAAAACCAATATTGCAGAAGTAAAAACCCTACTGAAATGGGTTTTGAAAAAAATGATAGAAATGGGGTTAATCATTCAGAATTCGGAGGAGATACCAAAAGAGATTAGGAGCTACTATGAGTTCTATGCTGAAGAAGGACATGAAATCCAAGAGTGCACTGAATTCAAAGCTTTGGTGCAGAGCCTAATAGATAATAAAGAATTGGAATTTCTTAAAGAAGTCAAAGGCCTGAAAGGATTGTAAGGGAATCTGAACATCAACACCATATCTGAAGAAGGAATTTTGGAAGGAAATTTATCCAGCATTCGCCTTTATATACCTGAAAATGTTCTGAGCAATTAGACTGTGGAAGAGATTCCTGTAGTTTTTAGAGCTAATTAAGAGTAATGTTCAAAACACACTTGTTACTCTAAGCGTAGGAGTAATAAGAATCCTTTTGTGAAATAGGCATATGCCTAACATCTCTATTTCAATAAAATGCATATTTGTTTCTCACTTCGAGCAAATATTCTTTTATTGTTTCCATTTCATTCATAATCATATTATACAGATAAATATTCTTCGATTCTTTTGTTGATTGGATCTTCCTTCGTCCTTATAACAGGTCTCCAGATATCAATGATATAAGCGACACTTCTATTGACTCAGAACCTCTTTTTAAGCAAGATATGTGTCTAGAGGAATCATAAGACTTTGAAGATAACCGAGACTGTAGCTTATCTCCTGATTTGTTAAGGATGGTAGAATAAGATGAGAAACAAATCCTACCTTACAAAGAATAAATGAAATCCATGACTTTTCTCTATGTGGGGCATGGATGTCATTGGGCCGATATCGCTAAAAACTTCAGGCATCGGTTCATCTTCGTAGTAATTGATTACTTTACAAAGTAGGAAGAGGTCACTTCTTACGCCAACATCACAAAGTCGACAGTTAGTAAATTCTTGAAAATAGAAATCATATGTCGGTATGGAATGCCAAAAAGGATCATATATGACAATTCACTAAATTTGAACAACAGCACGATATCAGAAGTTTACAGTCTATTCAAGATTAACATCATATCATCCCAAAATGAACGGTGTGATAAAAAAAACCTCTACCGGGGCACGCCTTTCTTTTTGGCTTATCACGATTTTGCCCATTGAAGTCGAGATTCTTCTAAGTTTTTTAGATCCAATCTCGATTAAAAAAATATTCCAAGTTATCTGTCATAGTTAAATATACCAAAAAAATTATGGAAGCTCACCAAAAAAGGTTCATCCTAGAGAATTCCATGACGGGGACCTAGTATTGAAGAAGATCCTTCTCATATTAAAGGACTTCAGAAGAAAGTGGAAGGCCTTATTTGGAAAAGTGTTGATTTTGATCGGGAGGGATAACAAGGGATTGTCTAATCCTATTAGTTCAGATTCAATCAAAAAAATATTTCATAAAAAAAAAAGAAGAAGAAAAAAGAAAAAAAGAAAGAAAAGCAGAGGCCAATGTGAAAACCCGCAAAGGGCGCATTGAGACCAAGGGGGTTTTGAATTGAAAACCCTGGAATGGGCAATTCAAATTTTTGATCAAAGGGGGGCATGTAGTAGTCTTGTCCTCTCCGAATTAATAAGAAGAAGGGATGCTACATCTTGGGGCATCAACAAAGTCTTCTAGAACTTCTAAACACGTATCAAGTTCAAAGGGTCCTCGAGAAGTTTTGTGCAGAGAAGCTTATGCTACGATATCTGGGGGCACCTGTTTTCATCTTATTCATTTCTTATCTTAGAAAAATTTGCTATCTTGATTAACTTATTCATTTTGAGGTTTGCTCTCAATAAAATTTCATCTTGTCCATTGTGATAATCTTTTTCAAGCATTTTTCATTGAAATAACGATTAATGGACTAATAATATTCAAGCAAAAGGAGTCCTGCATATTACTCTAAAAGCTTCTAAATAGTACGAGGACCTGAAACAAGATTATTATATAGAACTAACCAAACCTAAGGGTTGGAAACATTTGAGAAAGAATAGTCTAAATTATGGCTATTTCTTCGGGTTTTCTGTCAAAGATACCAGCTGAGTAAGAAGGTAGCATAATGCGTCAGTGATAGAACCTTGATGAACAATGAGCAATGTCAGCCCAAGCATTAAAAGATGATCATTCTCAAAAAATGACATTCGGTATTCATGCAAATATCATTCATACACATCTAGTTGTAGCAAATATCATTCATGATTCATTCTGATCATGACATCCTAATCAGTTGGCATAAATAGGCCCATGAAATGGATTCTACAGGTCATGTTACTCAGAGAATGGTGTAATAGGTCAATGAAGCCACTAATCCTATACCCCTGAAGTACAGTGGGATGTATTGAAGATCATAACAAACCTTATCTCCCTGAAGTTGTAGTAAAGCAGGTTGAAGCTATAAGTCTTATCTTCCTGAAGTTGCAGTGGAGCAGACTAGAGATAGTGAACCTTATTTCTCTAAAGTTACAGTGGAATGGATTGAAGCTATAAATTACAGATCTTATCTCTCTGAAGTTGCAGTTGAGCTGATCATAGCAAACCTTATCTCCCTGAAGTTGCAGTGGAGCAGACTAGAGATAGCGAATTTTATTTCCCTGAAGTTGTAGTGGAACAGATTAAAACTATAAAATTACAGATCTTATCTCTCTGAAGTTGCAGTAGAGCAGATCATATCAAACCTTATCTCTCTGAAGTTGCAGTGGAGTAGGTTGAAGTTACTAGTCTTATCTCGCTAAAGTTGCAGTGGAGCAAAATGAAGATAGCGAATCTTATTTCCTTGAGGTTACAGTAGAGCAAACTGAAGATATAAATTGCAGATCTTATCTCTCTGAAGTTGCAGTAGAACAGATCAAAATAAACATTATCTCCCTAAATTTACAGTGGAGCAGGATGAAGTTACAAGTCTTATCTCCCTGAAGTAGCAGTAGAGCAGACTGATGATAGCAAATCTTATCTCTCTAAAGTTGCAATAGAACAGATTAAAGCTATAAACCCTATTACATTGAAGTTGCAATGGGACAGGTTGAAGTTACAAGTCTTATCTTCTTGAAGTTGCAGTGGAGCAGACTGAAGATAGCGGATCTTATTTCCCAAAAATATCACTACGGTACTCACTGCAAGACGAAAGCAATAGATCAAAGATTAGAAAGATTAGAACAATTACAGAAAGATATGCATGATCAGATGCAAGAGCAATTAGCTAAAATTCAACAAAACATGAGGGATCAGATGCTAAAATCCCAAAGAAGTTTGATAAGCCAATTAACGCAGTTATTGGCTAGAGGGTATGATAAAGGGAGGAGCTTTGTAGTCAATTCTGGGGATGATCAAGAAGACCCTGCCTATCTTCCAGGCTTTACCCCGACAAATACCCAAGCACAACCAGATGTGTATCACAAAGGGTACCTGTCACTATCAGATCCCAGTATCAGGCCAGTGCCTCAGCACCGATAAACTTTTCAACAGGCTCGAGATCTAATCTGGGGGACAATCTAACCAATCCCGTTGTCTCTGATCTCGATGACGTGGAAGAAATAGAAAAGGAAAAAGTGGATCTGTCGAAACAACTTGAGGACCGGTGTAGATGGTTAGAAGAGAAATTTAGAGCAATAGAGAACACTGATTACCACTGTGGAATCGATGCTAAAGATTTGAGTTTGGTCTCCAATTTAGTGCTCCTACCTAAGTTCAAAATGCCAGAGTTCTAAAAGTATAATAGGACTAGTCGTCCTGAAGCTCACATTACTATGTTCTATCGAATGATGACAGGATATGTCAATAATGATCAACTGTTAATCCACTGCTTCTAGGACAGTTTGATCGGGTTTGCAGCCAAATGGTACAGCCAGCTGAGTCAGGCCAAAATTAATTCATCGAAAGACTTGGCGCAAGCTTTTATGAAGTAATATAGTCATGTGACAGACATGACATTTGATAGAATCACGTTGCAGAATATGGAGAAGAAACAAAATGAGAGCTTCAGGCAATATGCTCAGAGGTGGAGAGAGGTGGCAACGCAAGTCTAGCTGCTTCTTCTGGAAAAAGAAGCCACAATGCTTTTCATCAATACTTTAAAGGCCTTGTTCATCAACTATATGTTGGGAAGCACTATTAAGAGCTTGTCAGATATATTAATGTCCAGTGAAATGATTGAAAATGTAGTGAGAAGTGGTAAGATAGACACGGAGGAAAACTTCAAAAGACTGGCCTCAAGAAAGAAGGAAAACGAGGTGAACTATGTAAGCACATACAACAAGGGTTATTTGAAACCAATTACCGTTAGCCCATCAATGACAGTAACCACTAGTCATCATCGTCCCCAAGGTAAGAACCCAACTCAAGGCCAAATACGGCAAGACTCCAATTCACACCTATTTTGATAACATATAGGTAGTTGTATTAGAATCTGTTTGATGCACATGTGGTAGCCCCTTTCTACCTGAAACCCATGCAACCACCGTTCTCAGAATGGTATGACGCAAACGCCCAATGTGAGTACCATGGAAGGATAACGGTGTACTCGATCAAGAATTGCACTGCGTTTAAAAATTTGGTCGAAAGACTCATTAAGATGAGGATAGTAAAGTTCAATGACCCATTAGGACCTAATGTAGCAGGAAATTCGTTACCTAGTCATTCTAATAAAGGGGTAACGCGATAACTAAAAGTAGGAACAAAAGAATTAAAGCTGACATAGCGGAGGTAAAAACTCGACTAAGATGGGTTTGGAACCAAATGGTAGATAGAGGTTTAATCACACGAGATTTAGGGGGAAGGCCTAAAGGAGCAAGAAGATACTGCGAGTTCCATGCCAATGAGGGACATGACATCCAAGAATGGATTAAGTTCAGGACCACAGTACAAAATTTGATGGACAATAAAGAGATAGAATTTTATGAAGAGATCAAAGGATCAGAAGAATGAGAGGTTTATGCCTCAGTGGAGGGATCAACAAAAATGGTCCAAAAGGTTAATCACCCGGTGGTGATCATTTCGCGACCAAGAAACAATGAAGCGGGAATACAAATGTCACCAAGAGTGATTATTCAGAAACTTGTATCCTTTCCCTATAAGAACATCAAAAGGGTGTCTTAGAACTATGACTATAATGTGACAATCTCAGGAGAGAAAAACCCGGTAAACGCTTCAGAGGAGGGCAAAGATGTAGGCTTCTACACACGTAATAGAAAACGATACGATCCAGCAAATTCAAGAGCGGAGCTCGTAAAAGAAAAAGCCTTGGCGGTTGAATAGAAGAAAGAAAAGGCCGTCAAACTTGAACCACCTGTCAATGAGCCAGTAACTGAGAACGAGGCTAATGAATTCCTAAAATTCTTAAAGCATATCGAGTACAACATTGTAGAACAGGTACATAAGTAGTCGGTTTGCATCTCAGTACTAGCTTTACTCTTAAGTTCGGAGACACATCGTACTACGTAGATGAAAGTGTTAAACGAAACCCATGTCGTTAACGATATCTCTGTAAACAAGCTGGACTGCCTAGTTAACAATATAACTGCTAAAAATTTCATCTTCCTATGTCGTTAATGATATCTCTGTAAACAAGCTGGACTGCCTAGTTAACAATATAAGTGCTAAAAATTTCATCTTCTTTGATGATGATGAAATACCGCCAAGAGGCATGGGATCTACTACGGCTCTGTACATCACCACTCGCTGCAAGGGGTATATGCTGCCGCGGGTGCTAATTGATAATGGATCGGCCCTGAATGTCTTACCCTTATCCACACTGAACAGGTTACCCGTGGATAGCTTGTACATGAAAATGTGCCAAAACATAGTGAGGGCATTCGATGGTACCGAAAGGAGGGTGATGGGAAGGATTGAAATACCCCGTTTAATTGGCCTAAACACATACGAGGTAGACTTCCTGGAAATGGACATCAAGCCTTCTTACAATTGCTTGTTAGGGAGGCCTTGGATTCCTCCAACGGGGGCAGTGCCTTCATCACTGCAGCAAAAGCTAAAGTTAGTAACAGAGGGTAGGCTGGTAACAATAAACGCAGAAGAATATATCATTGCATCTATAACTAGTGACACACCATATTTAGGGGCAAACAATGAATTGATCAAATGTTCCTTTCAATCATTGGAATTTGTAAATACAACCTTCATTGTCGAAGGGAACAAGATCCTGATGCCCAAAATATCAACAACTATAAGGATGGGCTTACAGATGACAGTTGGGAAATGAGTTTTACCTAGAAAAGGACTCGAAAAATACCTTCAAGGGAGGGTTGAGGTACCCACGTTAATGAACAAACGAGACCACTTTAGTTTGGGATATAAGCCAAATGCGAAACAAAGGTGGAAAGAGTTAGAAAAGAAACAAGAAATGAGGAGAGTATGTTTGAGCGGGAAGGAGACTAAATGAGAACTCATGACCTTCCCCCACATATCCAGAACATTCGTGTCAAGGGGAACTATTCACCCTGAACGGAAGATGTCAAGAAAAGAAACTACAAAAGAGATGTTGGGTAATCTAAGCATCAATGCCATATCCGAAGAGGGAATGGGAGAAGAAAATTTATCAGGCATATGCCCTTATGAGCCTGGCAGTGTTCTGAATAATTAGACTATCGAAGAGATTCCAATAACTTTTAGAGCCAACTCAGAGTAATGTTCAAAACACACTTGTTGTTCTAAGCCTGGGAGTAATAAGAATCTTTTGTAAAAAGGCATATGTCCAATATTTTATTTCTATAAAGATACATCTTTCTCTCTCATTTTGAGTAAATATTCTTTTATTCATTCCATTACATTCATAATCATACTATGCATATAATTATTCTTAGATTGTTTTTCTTTGGACCTTCTTTCGCCTTAATAACAGGTCTCCAGATATTAATGATATGAGCGGCACTACTACTGACTCAGAGTCTCCTTTTGAGCAAGAAATGAATATAGAGGATTCTCAAGATTTTGTAGATGACCGAAGCTATAACTTATCTCCTGATTTGTTAAGGATGGTGGAACAAGAGGAGAAACAAATCTTATCTTATAAAGAGTTAGTGGAAGTTGTGAGCTTAGGAGAGAGAAAAGAGGTGAAAATTGGGGCTTGTATTGCTGCAGAAGTGAAGTGAGACCTCATTAAGTTACTCTAAAAATTCAAGGATGTCTTCGTGTGGTCCTATTAAGACATGCCCAGATTAAGTACTGATATCGTAGTACACCGACTTCCCATAAAGGAAGAATGTAAATCAGTTCAACAGAAGCTTCGAAAGATGATGCATAATGTTTTGCTGAAAATAAAAGAGGAGGTTAAGAACTAATTCATTGCTGGATTCTTACAAGCGGTTAAATACTCAGAATAAGTTGCCAACATAGTCCCCGTTCCTAGGAAAGATGGAAAAGTGCGAATGTGCGTGGACTACAAATATCTAAACAAAGCTAGTCCAAAGGATAACTTTCCGTTGCCTCACATTAATACCTTAGTAGATAACACGTCACGTTACTCACTTTTCTCCTTTATGGATGGCTTCTCGGGATACAACCAGATAAAGATATATCCTGAAGACATGGAAAAGACCACATTTGTAACAATGTAGGGAACATTCTACTATAAGGTGATGCCATTTGGACTAAAAACTGTGGAGGCAACATATCAAAGAGCCATGGTGACCCTATTCCATGATATGATGCATAAAGAAATCGAAGTTTATGTCGATGACATGATTACAAAATCTAGAATAGAAAAAAGGGCATGTGCAAGTCCTGAGAAAATTATTCTTAAGGTTAAGAATGTTTCAGCTAAAGCTTAATCCAGCAAAATGCACCTTTGGGGCAAGGTCAGGAAAGTTGCTGGGATTTGTAGTCAGTGAAAAGGGGATTGAGATTGACCTAGACAAAGTCTAGGCTATACAAGAGTTGCCTCTGTCACGTACTCAAAAAGAAGTTCGAGTTTTCTTAGTAAGACTAAATTACATCACCCGGTTCATTTCACAGCTAATTGAGAAATGTGACCCCATATTTTGTCTTTTTAAGAAACACAATCCAGGTGTATAGGATGAGAAGTGCCAAAAAACTTTTGAAAAGGTCAAACATTACTTATCCAATGCCCCAGTACTGATGCTGTCTAGCCCAGATAAGCCGTTGATATTGTACTTGGTAGTTTTTGAAAATTCCATGGGATGTATGCTTGGCTAACATGATGAGTGAGGATGAAAAGAAAGAGCAGTCTACTATCTCAGCAAGAATTTCATTGAATGTGAGACAAGATATTTGCCAATTGAGAAGTTAGGTTGCGCCTTGATCTGGACAATTCGAAGATTGAGATAGTACATGTTGTACCGTACAACTTGGTTAATCTCAAAACTAGACCCTCTGAAATACATGATGGAGTTGACTGCTTTGAATGGAAGAATGTCTCGATGGAAAATTCTACTTTCTGAATTTGATATAGTCTATAGTGAAAGGGAGTGCAATAGCAAACTTTCTGACCAGTAGAGCTCTGGAAGATTACAAGCCACTGAACTTTGACTTCTCGAATAAAGATCTAATATACGTTGCAACCACTAAAAAAGACTCTCGAGAAGGCCACCCTTGGAAACTAAATTTTGACAGAGCCACAAATGCTGTGGGTAATGGAATCGGGGCAGTCCTGGTATCTCCAAACGGCCATCATTATCCTTTTACTAGTAAATTAGATTTCGATTGCACAAATAACATGGTGGAGTATGAAGCGTGCATCATGAGTATCCGTGTAGCCATTGAACACAAAATCAAAGTGCTAGAGGTATATGGGGATTCCGCATTAGTGATTTATCAGCTCAAAGGCGTATGGGAGACAAGAGACCCCAAGTTGGTCAATTATGGAAAGCTAGTTCTCAAATTAATCGAGGAGTTTAATGACATCACCTTCTGTTACCTCCCGAGATATGAAAATTAGATGGCCAACGCCTTGGCTACTTTAGCTTCTATGATCAGAGTAAACAAACAAAGGGATGTGAAACCTATCTAGATGAGTATTTATTAGGCTCCGGCTCATTATTGCAACATCGAAGAAGAGGAAAAGGAAAAGGACGACCACCTTTGGTGCCACGATATATTGTAAAATGTAAAGAATCACGAGTAGCCTGACCAAGCAATTGAAAATGATAGGAGGATGTTGAGAAGGCTGGCCAGTGACTATGTCTTAAATGGAGAGATGTGTAGACACTATTGAGGCTAAGCAAATCTTGGAAGAGGTCCATGATAGTGTCTGCGGAACACAAGTTAATGTTTCACAATGGCTAGACGAATTCTGAGATTCATATATTATTGGTCCACCATAGAAGGAGACTGTATCAATTATGCCAAGAAATGCCATAAGTGCCAAATCTATGGAGACAAGATTCACGTGCCTTCTTCACCTCTCCATGTCATGACTTCTCCACGGCCTTTCTCTATGTGGGGCATTGATGTCATTGGGTCGATCTCGCCAAAAACTTCTAATAGGCATCGGTTCATCTTCATATCGATTCATCTTCGTAGTAATTGATTACTTCACCAAGTGGGTAGAGACCACTTCTTATGCCAACGTCACAAAGCCGGCAGTTAGCAAATTCCTAAAAAAGGAGATCATATGTTTGTATGGGATGCTAGAAAGGATTATATCTGACAATGCATTAAATTTGAACAACAACACAATAGCAGAGGTCTGTAGCAAATTCAAGATCAAGCACCACAAGTCATCGCCATATCACTTTAAAATGAATGGCGCGGTAGAGGCAACCAATAAGAATATTAAGAAGATCGTGGGAAAAATTACTGAGACTTATAGAGATTAGCATGAGAAGTTACTATTTACCCTTTATGCTTATAAGACGTCTGTCAGGACCTCTACTAGGGCAATGCCCTTCTCATTGGTTTATGGAATGGAGGCAGTTTTGCCCATTGAAGTTGAGACTCCCTCCCTCTGAGTTTTATCAGAACTAAAGCTAGATGAAGTAAAATGAATCCAATCCCGATATAATGAACTGAATTTGATCAAAAAAAAAGAGGCTAAAAGCTATCCGTCATGGTCAAATATACCAGAAGCGAATAATGCGAGCTTACAACAAAAAGATTCGTCTCAGAAAATTCCATGAAGGGGACTTGGTACTGAAGAAGATCCTTCCCATACAAAAGGACTTTAGAGAAAAGTGGATGCCAAACTAGGAAGGACTTTATGTGGTAAAGAATGCCTTTTCTGAAGGAGCATTGATATTGACAGAGATGGATGGCAAGAACCTGCCTAATCCTGTGAATTCGAATTCAGTCAATAAGTACTTCACCTAAAAAAAATAGGAAGGAGAGGCCAAGGAGAAAGCCCGCAAAGGGCAATTTGAGACCAAAGGGGTTTTGAATTGAAAAATCGAGAAAAGGGAAATTCAAAATCTTGATCGAAGGTGGGGCATGCGATAGTCTTACCATGCTTGAATGAACAAGAAGGAAGGATGATACATCTTGGGGTATCAACAAAATACTCCGGATCTCCTAAACACATATCAAGTTCAAAGGGCCCTCAAGAAGTTTTGTACAGAGAAGCTCATGCTATGATATCTGGGGCACCTATTTCCATTTCATTCATTTTGTATTTTGGAAAAATGCGCTATCTTGATTAATTTATTCATTTCGAGCTTTGCTCTCAACAAAATCTCATCTTGTCCATTGCAATAATATTTTTCAAGCGTTTTTTATTGAAATAACTATTAATAGACTAATAATATTCAAGCAAAAGGAGTTCTGCATATTGCTCTAAAAAGTTTTCTAAATAGTACGAGGACTTGAAACAGGACTATTATTTAGAACTAACCAAACCTAAGGGTTGGAAACATTTGAGAAAGAATAGTCTAAATTATGGCTATTTCTTCGAATTTTCTGTCAAAGATACCAACTAAGCAAGAAGGCAGCGTAATACGTCAGTGATAAAACCTCAATGAACAATGAGCAATATTAACCTAAGCATTAAAAAGGGATCATTCTAAAAAAATGACATTCTGGATTCATGTAAATATCATGCATACACATCTAGTTAGGAGCATTTGATTCATTCTGATCATAACATCCTAACCTAGGCCCTTAAAATGAGTTTTAAAAGGTCATGTTACCCAGAGAATGGTGTAACAGACCAATGAAATTACAGATCTTATACCCCTAAAGTTGTAGTGGGATAGATTGAAGATCATAGCAAACCTTATCTCCCTGAAGTTGCAGTGGAGCAGGTTGAAGTTACAATTCTTATCTCCTTAAAGTTACAGTAGAGCAGACTGAAGATAGTGAATCTTATTTCCCTGAAGTTACAGTGGAACAGATTAAAGCCATAAATCACAGATCTTATCTCTCTAAAGTTACAGTAGAGCAGATCATATTAAACCTTATCTCCCTGAAGTTGTAGTGGAATAGGTTAAAAATAAACCAATCTTATCTCTCTAAAGTTGCAATAGAGGAGATCATAGCAAACCTTATCTCCCTGAAGTTGCAGTAGAGCAGGTTGAAATTACAAGTCTTATCTCCTTGAAGTTGTAGTGGAGCAGACTAAAGATAACCAATCTTATCTCCTTGAAGTTGCAGTGGAGCAGACTGAAGATAACCAATCTTATCTCCCTGAAGTTGCAGTGGAATAGATTGAAGACAGGCTACAAATCTTATCTCCCTGAAGTTGTAGTGGAGCAGATTAAAGCCACAAACCTTATCTCCCTGAGTAGGTTGAAGTTACAAGCCTTATCTCCATGAAGTTGTAGTGGAGCAGACTAAAGATAGCGAATCTTATTTCTCTGAAGTTGCAATGGAACAAATTAAAGCTATAAGTCACATATCTTATCTCTCTGAAGTTGTTGTGGAACAGGTTAAAAATAAGCCAATCTTATCTCCCTAAAGTTGTAGTGGAGCAGATTGAAGACGGGCTACAAATTTTCTCCCTAAAGTTGCAGTTGAGTAGATTAAAGCCACAAACCTTATCTCCCTGAAGTTGCAGTGGAGCAGGTTGAAGATACCAATCTTATCTTCCTGAAGTTGCAGTCGAGCAGATTGAAGCTACTAATCTCATCTCCTTGAAGTTGCAGTGGAGCGGATTAAAACAATGAACCCTATACCTCTAAGGTTGCAGTAGGTCGGATTAAATCTACCATAGCAAGTCTTATCTCCCTGAAGTTGCAGTGGAGCAGACTAAAACCGTAAGTCTTATCTCCTTAAAGTGGCAGTGGGTTAGAATAAGGCTACTAGAAGAAGATGAGCACCAAGAAGACGAGTAAAGAGGAGCAGCTGTAATGGCCTAATTTTGACCGGGCCCAAGACCAAATACAAATAATAAATAAAACCAAATAAATAAAAAGTCCAAATACCAAGTCCATTTACAACAAACCCAACTGGCCCAAATTACAAAAAAAAAACCTAGTGGCCCAACAAGCCCAAAGCCTAAACATCTTTAAAAAAAAAAAACAAAGAAACCCTAGCACCTTTTAGCTTCCGCTGCTCCCATGCGCGCTGCACGGCCTCCTCGCACGCCACCACTGCAGCACGCGTCTGACACCTGCAAAACAAAGGCAACACGCAACAGAAGCCAACAAGTAGTAAAAACAATGGGAAAAAACAAAAAAATAGAGACAAACAGTTTGTAATCCGGCTATAAAAGCCATAAACACTCACTTTGTATATTTTTCAGACGGATATTAATCAAAAAACATAAAAAAATTATCTAAAGGTGATTTTTTTTTTTATATATTGTACATGTGAAAAATAAAAATAAAAAGAAACGAAAGAGACTCACCTGAGTCACTTTGCATACTCGTCGTCGGAAACTTTTTTCGGCATCAAAATCGACAGGAAAGGGCAAAGGTCGAAACTTTTCCATTCTTTTTTTTTCTAATTTTTAGGCATTTGCCTTCTAGATCTAAAATCGAGGCCTAAAACGGGCTAAAAAAGGGTAATTTTGGGTTTTTCAGCCACGCGGCACCGTTGCCGGCACGGCTGTCGGCCAGTAATCAGATGGCCGAAATGGGGGATGCTGCAGAGAAAAGAGAAAAAGGAATTTTTTTTATTAAGAGGCTGAAATGATTTTTTTTTAAAATTAACTTTTATAAGCCTTGTAAAACAGCGTCGTTTTAGGGCTGAGTCCAATATCCCAAAACGACGTTGTTTCACCCTTGACCTGCGCGCTAACCCGACCCGCTCCAGAGGATCTACGTGTTTTCAACAAAGGGTATATTTGCGCAGTCAGTCCTTCCGCTTTTACAGAGCGTTTCAATTTAGTCCTATTTTCAATTTTGTATTTTTTTTAATTTGACCGTGTAATTTTGTTTTTGTTTCATTTCGGTCATTTATGAAACGACGCATTTTGAGGACTGGGAATAATATCTCTTTTAGTCCTCATCCCTTTGCATGCGTTTTAATTAGGCCCTATTTCTTTTTTTCTTCAAAATTTATCCATCAAAGTTTTTTTTTTCTGTTTTGACCCTTTGACCATTTAGTTCTTTTTATTATTTTATCTATTTCATTCACTTTTAATATTTTTACATTTTTAGTTTAGTATTTTATGTGCTTATTTTATTTACATTTATACTTTTAATTCCATTCTAATTCTGACTCGACCGGATTATTCAAATTCAATCTTTTATAATTCCCATTTTATTTACTTACGTATTTATTTATTTATTTGTCTTTATTATATTTAAAAATTGGTATTGTCATTGCATGTGCATATTTTGTCATTAGTATTGTTATTGTTATCATTGTTATTATTTATTATTTATTTATTTTATTTTTCTTTGATTGTTAATATTGGTATTAAAGTGATGTATTATGAATTACTTATTAGTACATTTATATTATTGTCATTCGTATTAATACTTTTTACGCATATTTGCACCATTGCTTATTCTTTTATATTTTACTACCAATTTACATTACTTTAATATTTGTCCGATACACAAATTTCATTTTTTTTAATAATAAGCAATATTTCATATTTTGGAATTCGAAAAGTCGTTCCCTAACTTACGAGATTTTGATTTTCTCGATAAATCCAAATACACGAACCTTTTTAAATATGAGTTTTTTTTAATCTCGAGAATTAATAAAAGATCGTGTTCTAACTTACGAAATATGATTTCTTTTCTAAAACCGAGATAATTGAATATCTTTTAAAATAATACAAATTTTGGTGTTTATTCTCGTTTCGAGGATTTAAGACATCACGTCCAAACTTACGAGACATAATTCTTTTTACCAATTAATGTGAGGTACGCCCTTTTTTAAGAAATAAAATTATTAAGCGATTTTAACAAAGGATTGTATTTTAAATCACTTCAATTTTTTTAATTTTCGACATTAATACATTAATTAATCAATTAGGTACTAATTTTGGGAGTTACGAGGGTGCTAATCCTTCCTCGTACGTAACCGACTCCCGAACCTTTTTTTTTGAATTTCGTAGACTAAAATTGTTATTTTAATAAATTAAATCGTAACGAGGTGACCCGATCACACCTTATAAAAAAGATCAGGGGCAACTCCATTTTTGTTTTTAAATAAAAAGTCGACCTTTTACAAAAAAAATGGTTTCGACAGAGCAGATTGAAGACAGGCTACAAATCTTATCTCACTGAAGTTACAGTGGAGTAGATTAAAGCTGCAAACCTTATTTCTCTGAAGTTGCAGTAGAACAGGTTGAAATTACGAGTCTTATCTCCCTGAATTTGCAGTGGAGCAGACTGAAGATGCCAATCTTATCTCCTTGAAATTGCAGTGGAGCAGATTGAAGCTATTAATCCTATCTCCCTAAAGTTGCAGTGGAGCGGATTAAAACAATGAATCTCATACCTCTAAAGTTGCAGTAGGTCGAATTGAATCTACCATAGCAAGTTTTATCTCCCTGAAGTTGTAGTGGAGCAGACTAAAACCAAAAATCTCGTCCCCTTGAAGTTGCGACAGAGTAGATTGAAACTAGAAGTCATATCTCTCTGAAGTTGCAGTGGAGCGGATCGAAGCAACAAGACGCAGTGGACTGGAATGAAGCTACTTGAAGAAGAGAAACACCAAAACAAGTTAAGACTCGGCAAAACCAGGCAAAATTGGCCCTTCGAAAGTCGTTGCTCCATTCCTGTTCCATGTCAACGAGCAATGTGGGGCAGTTGTAACAGGCCTATTTTGCTCGGGCCCAAATCAGACCAAAAAAAAAAACAAAAACAAATAAATAAATATCCCAAATATTAACAGTCCATCAAACCCAAATTACAAGTCCAAAAAATAAAAAAAACCTCAAGGTCCAACAAGCCCACAGAAAAAACAAAGAAAACTCTAGCCCCCAACTTGCTGCCGCCGCACTTAGCCCCTGACACCTCTGCCACCGCTACCTGCAAGGAAAGATGGACACCTGCAACACGCAACAAAAACGTGAGAAAAAACAACAGAGAAAAAAAAATAGAGACCAATCATTTTGTAATTTGGCTATAAAAGCCGTAACTGATATTTTGTAAAATTTTTAGGAGGGGATATTGAAATAAAAAGAATTCAAAGTAAAAGAAAGGTGATTTTTTTAGTTAAATCTTCTATTTTTTATTTATTATTTCATAAAAATAAAAAAGGAAACTTACCGGGGACGTTTCCTCTCCCTCCGTCATTGGAGGCTCTTTCCGGCGTCAAGAACCCAAGACTTTAGGGTTCGCCGCAGTGGTTCCTTGGAGAAAATCAGAGATTTCTTTTTTTTTCTTTTTCTTTTTTCTTAATTTTGAAGTAGAAAGTAAAAGGGGGTCAAAATCAGAAATTTTGGGTTTTTCGGCCACCGTGGACGACGGCGCCGTCGCCAGTGGTCGGTGGTCGGCTCGACAGTCGACGGTCGGACCCTTGGTCGGAAGAGGAAACAGAGGAGAGAGTCTTGAGAGACTTTTTGAAGTTTTTGTAAAAATGATAGGCTAAATGAATTTTTGGGCAAAAATTTGACTTTTATAGGGTGCTAAACCGGCGCCGTTTTGGTGAGGTTCAAGAAGCCCCAAAACGACGTCGTTTTGAGGCTGACCCGCGCAAGACCCGACCCATCTAGGAGGATCCGTGTTTTTTATTAATGGGCTATTTGCGCTTTTAGCCCTTCCGCTTTTTTTATGGTTTGCAATCAAGTTTCTTTATTTTTTAATTGCGCCCTATAATTTATTTTGATTTACAAAGTGGTCCACTCTGAAACTGCGCGTTTTGGATGGTGGGGATTATTACCCATTTGGTCCCTCCCTGTTATTCGCGCATTCAACTTGGTCCTTTTCCTTTTATTATTTTTTGATTTGCCCTAAATTTTTGTTTTAAAATTCAATTTAGTCCCTTTTTTTATTTTTGCTATTTTATTATTAAAACTAATTATTTTACTATTATTATTACTATTATTATTTTCCTTTTTATTTATTTATTTGTTATTATTACCATATTATTAAATAAATTAGTTTTGCATTATTATTTCTATTATATTTTTTATTTATTTACCTAAATATTTTAAATACATTTATTTTATTATATCATGTCATTTATTTATATCATCTTATATAATTTAAAACTTTAGATTTTTATTATTATATTATTTTTAATATCATCATCATTATTATTAA